>CALSBV010000271.1:1179451-1254913 GCA_943590825.1 Bovichtus diacanthus
CTATCTATCTATCTATCTATCTATCTATCTATCTATCTATCTATCTAGCCTTTGTTATAATAACTACTCTCTCTACTACTGACAGATGCATCCATGTGGAGCCATAATAAGAAAAGAAAAAAAAACGGCGAAATGGATTTTAATCAATAATCTGGCTACTTCTTTGTGGATGGCATGCGAGTCTTGAAGAATAGGCAAATGACTGGGAATGAGAGCTAAAGCTAATAAGCAGGCCATCGCTAATCTCTTAAACAAACCTCCCCTCTCCCTATGTGTCCTTCTTTCTTGCATTATAAATAATGTATATTTTGCCTGCCAGCCACACACACACACACACACACACACACACACACACACACACACACGACACTCCCCCTCAATGTCTCTTTTGACTTCTGAGTTCTGAGTTGGAGTTCAATCTGGTCCCTCCCCCAACCTTATTGGTTTACTTTAATTAGTGATATTGAAGGAAGGGGGCAAATGAGGAGGGGTGGTGGTGGTGATGAGGAGGGGTGGTGGTGGTGATGAAGAGAGGGGGGGGGGGGGGGGGGACTGGGGTGGCGTAAATACTGAAAACAAACAAGAGAGCTGAATGGGAGGATGGCGGCGGGTGCAGTCCCGATGCCGCTGTGCAGACGGAAGGGGACACATGGTGTAAGCAAACACTCGTAATTGCATTAGATTCCCCTGGCACATGGGTAATCTAGCCTTCCTCTGTCCCAGAACACAACAGGACACATCTCCCGCTTCTCTCACTCTCTTTGTCACTCTTTTTCCTTCACAAATTATTAATGTAAAACCCACAGTGCTGTCATTGATCATTCAGCAGGCATGATAGAAGACTAATTATCATTTAGGAGACCGAGGTGTGGAGTGTCAGTGAGTGTGTGCTCACAGATTCGCCTGCTTGTGTTTGAGAAATGCTGCATGTGCGTGTATTTGAATGCATGCATGATTGTGTGTGTGTGTGTGCGCAGCCACACACACACACACACACACACACACACAATGTGTGACGGTGCGTGCATCCCATTAAACAGTTGTCCTGTTTGATATTTCATTCCTCAGCCCACATGTCTTGAGAGTATGAGCAAACACATTTGCTTGAATGCGATGTTCCCTGAGCAAACGGGGAAAATCTGGCCTTAATATGAATATCAGTGACAGTCAATGATGATTGGGATGGGATGTTTTTGCTCCTTATTGAGATGTCCGGTATACAGAGGCCTTATTAAGTGACATACATGGTCTGATATTATTTATTTTTTTAAATGATTTGGTATTGACTTGTTTTCAGGAGCCCTGTTGACTGCCCTTTATTCAGGGCAGAGAAGTCTCATGTGGCTGTAAAAACAACAAGAGCCACTAGATGGTGTTGTGATATCCACAATAACCAAGATCAACACATCCACATTATAAATACTCCAAGCTAATACTATCAAATCTTTATAAAACATTTGTTTGCTACTGCAAATACACAGAACTTTTCAAAGAGTTAGTACAACAAAAAAGTCCAGATTGCCATGTTTACTTGAATTTAGCTTGTTAATCTATCTATAAAACTATACTTTGTCTATTATTCAAGCGCTTATGCACTCGTCAAGTACTATGTACTTGACAGAACTCTAGCTTTACATTGACATTTTCCACATACTCCTCTTGTATTTTTCAACACGAAATTACTGCTCTTAACCAGACTAGTTGAGTACCAGCAAAATAAATTACAAATCCTAAATTAAAAACATTAAAGCAAAGAGTGCAAGCACCAGAGCGACATCTTGACAATAGGTAACAAATGATTCCTGTCCCTTTGGAATAAACTCTCTTATTTCTTAGCACAGCAAAAGCTGAGTCAGCATTAGTCAATGAAAGTGGTGCCAGAGAGGCCGAGTCAGGTCACCAACACAAACATTAATGAAAGGGACGGTCGAGGAAAAGTCTCAGATCTCTGAAGGTATTTAGCGGATATGTGTGGCTTTGAGGGAAAGTGCCAGAGGGTTTAAATTTGTGTGGCCCCAGGGCCGGTGTTACAGAAAATAAACAATGCTTCCCAGTGATTAGGACTTTATTAAGGCTCACCAGCCTACAAAGGGTTTACTTTTGAAGAGCGGGCCCAGTGACAATGTCAGTCCAGTACTTTGATGAGGAAAAATGATCATATTCATCCCGAAAAACTCAAAGTCATGTGCTGTGTTTTTTAATTCATGAGAAATACGCTAAGAAAGCCCTGCAACACATTACAAGATGACTTCATCGTTTAATGCAGACTGATTACATTTGTGCACACAATTAGCTTCTATTGACCGCCCCTATAATCACTACCACTCGGATTAAGAACTACCCACACAAAATGCCTGATCTCTAATGACTGACAAACAAACAACCAAGAGAAGACAGGGAGAGAGCACTGGGAACACCCACCAAGTTGCTTTTAAAGTAATATCCCTAAGCCCTGGACACCCCAACAAAGTCTGTCATGTCTAACCTGGCTCCTCACCTGTTTGGAGGCAGCTAAATAACCTGGGGTAATCCCTCATCCCCGGGGCACTGGAGGCAGATTTACCCACCTCAGAGCTCTGTCCTGCCCTGACAAGTTAGCGTACTGCAGGGGCCCGAGGAACACCCACAGCCACCACTCTTGATAATAGATCCAGATCATTGATTTACTGCCAGTAACCTCGCAATACCAAACTATAAAAATACTCCTTTAAAAGTCTTGTATTTATAATTATACTTAAGTAAAACCACAGAAGTACTGAGTATCAAAATATACTTTTAGTATCAAAAGTACATTATTACTACATTATGCCAAATAATCCCATACGGTGTTATACAATTCCATTTTTCCTTCATTATTATTGATTTAATGTTGTAGTTGGTCAAGCTGGAGCTAATTTGACTATTTTGTACTTTTAGGTAGTTTTGAATCTATATACGGTGCATCATATTTATATGTAAAGACTTAATATGAAGAGTAACTCGTGACTATATAGCTAGAACATTTCCCTCTGACATGTAGAGTAGTAAATTCAATAAAAATACTTAAAATTGAACTTGAGTGCTTGTATTTAGTTACTGGACTGAACTGGAAAACAATAGTATATGAATAAAGAATCCTGGAATATATAGATTTCTTAATGAGTTCGACCCTATTCACTATTTTTATGAAGCAACGCATTCATGTATCAAGATCTATTGAGAAATCTAGCATTGATTTGTGGGTGGCATGGCTGTGTGTGAAAGAAAAATATGACTGATTTGATTTGATTGGATTTGAATTGATTTGATTGGATTTGAATTGATTTGATTGGATTTGGATTGATTTGATTGCTTCTGTGTGTTCCTGTTGGCGCAGACAAGGCCTCACTGCTCGGCTCATTAAGAAAGCTGGTTTAACGGCTGCAGAGCCCAGTGGCAGACGGATCAGCACTCTAACCGCTAATTGGGCTGTTTCAAGGACCGCTTGGACTGAAAAATGTTGCTTAACGATCAGTTGCAGCGTTGCTCTTTGAAACACGGTTGGATGTTTGAGGACATAAAAGGGGAGATTTGCCAGATTTTTTATTTTTTTTGTTGTTGTTGAAATCTACAGCTCTGCACTTGTTCAAGCATCATAATGTGTTTTACTAATCCAACAAGAGGAACATGAAGAAACAACTAGTTCTGGTTGTGCAAACTCTAAGTTCACAGTTGATCTTGTGATGAGTTTGTGTGAGTGCTTTCTTTTAAATGCAGTGGAGGCTCAGCTCCAATAGGGGGCGCAATGTTGCAGAAAATCATGCGTCACTGCACGAGTTTCAAAGACAAAGAATCTGGTAAAGCTGAAAAGTCCTTCCACTGTCTGAGACAGATCATACAAAGAAGTCATTTTAATTTAAGTGTCAAATTAATATGCAGAGATTAACCATAATTTTAAGATTTAAAATAGTTTTTATTTTACTATTATATCAACAATTATATGAAATATGTTGTCCCACTTGCCATGTGTATAATAGAACAGTTATGCTTTTGTGGTATATAAATTAAATAATAACACATTAGTATAAATGATGTCAGAAAAATTAAAGCTTATTCATGGAAGTTTTGCACATTTTCTAATTTTAATTTCAAACAGTTTTACAACCAAAAAGCATAATCAATGAAAGGTATATGCTCTCTGTCCATAATTTGTATTGGCAAAAAATATAATACGCCATTATGTGTCCCTCTGCAGTTTATTGTGCTATGGACTCCCCATGAGTGTTGTAATGAATGATAGGAATTATGGGTAAATGGTTCCTCATAGCATTAATGTAATGTGCACTTCTCATCACTTTGTTGTTGTGCGATTATGCTGTACAACATCATTTATTCACAGGTAAGTTTCGATATTTTTCTCCTATATTACACAGAACACATAATATGCAAATCTATATTTCAGAAAGTACTATTAATACAAATATTACATGGTAGAGATTTAAACAGTTATTCAGTTCAAAAATCTGAATTAGATCTGGCTGTGGGAACATTAAAGGAGATCTCCCATTAGGACTATGGGTTTATTGACAAAAGCATTACATGTTTTGTCTTTTTGTATTGTTGTCACACAGTTCCTTATTATTGACTCGTTGTCATGTATGATCTCATTGATCACATTTAAATAACACTAATATCTCAATGAAAATGTGGATCTGGTATTTATTCGCACCAATAAATAATAATATGTTGAATTCCATGTTTATATCAATTTATTTATTTCAAATGTGCCGTTTGCATTTTATAAATGACCGTCCTCCAATTATGTTCTGTGCATTTCATATTTTTCACGTCAATCAGTTAAACATTTGTCATGTTTGTAAATGAAACACTATTATTTTACAAATGAAAAGAGTCCAGAGAGCTGGTTAGAAAACCACATCGACTGTCACGGTGCTATAAAATTGGGAGCCTCTCAGAGACATTAGTCTTTCTCTTATCTGCCTACTATAACCACATTAATCATGTGGCTGCATTCAAGCTTTTAAATATTATCCAAACCTTCATGTTCACAATTTGTTTGAATGCCGCGCCTATGCTCAGATAAGGGATGAAAATTAGAGCAGCATTAAACGGAGCCTGTTCAATTTGATACAGTAGAAGCTATTCATCTTGATTAGCATGGAGAGATTGTGGGCTCCAGCATAATGTTCCCTCTCTGACGGGCCTTTTAGTGTTTGTATGTGTGTGTGAGAGTCAGTACATGTGTACAATCGCAGCTGAATACATCTAAACTTTGTTTTGTTCAGACCATGTGTGAAACGGATTTCTTTTCGAAGATTCTTCTCGTGCTCTTTAGTTCATTTGGACATTTCGTTTGTTTTGATTTGAATTCCTAAAATCCTCTTTCGCGGCTGGGAGTAAAACTACTTATTAACTTAAAAACAATAATTTCCCATGAGCATCACTCTCGGACGCTTTCTGCCAAGATATTTCCTCTCATCCACAATATTTCTTTGAGCCTTAATTAAGAGAATGAGGATTTAGTGTCCTCCAATCGTATCACTCAGAGGACAAGTTTGAACACTTATAGCTCTCCAGATCCAAATGAAAATGGGTACGTTTAAACTGGGAGCCAAAACATAATTAAATTACCCTTACTGCCAAAACCCTTTATGGTGTAACATTTTTGAAAACTGAATCCTGCCAGCATGTGTGGGTGTCTGCATCAGAGGTGTGTGTGTGTGTGCGTGTGTGTGTGTGTGTGTGTTCTGTGATCTGACCATATATGGTCAGGGTATTGTTCCGATGTTACATGAGTGCAAATGACTGCATTGTGTTTATGTAACAGGATTTGACTGATACTCCTACTTTTGTATCAAAGCTGGTTTTAACAGAAGTTTTGGATTTAAAATTATTATTATTATTTTTTTTTAATTGGACCGTATTCATGCTAAAAGTGTATTTTCTATAAATGTTTATGAGATGGAATGTTTGTGATGTTACCTACTGCGAGGAGGTACAAGTTGTTGCTATTCACTGAAATGTGGCAGTTTTTTTCATTGTTGCGTGACTTTACAATGAAACAGCAAAAACCAAACTGACAGTCTTATACAGTAAGCAGTCAGTGCCAACAAAAAAAAAAGTAGACTGTAGATTTGTATACAGAAACGTGTCCAGGGTTGACTGCCATGGGGGGGTTGGGGGGTGGATTTTGACCAGTACGGCTCACAGGATGACAACATTTCATTTTGGTAGGTTTGATCATTTTTACTGACACAATAACTAGGTTTTGAAGCATGAATACAATTGTTTTGTAGATATGCAAGTGAGTTGTGATGTCCCGTGAAACAGTTGTGACGATTGCACTTACCGTTCAGGGAATGTTAAGACTGTTGAGTCAAAGAAAAAATTAGTCAAAGCGATTGAGGCAAGCAAACAGCCTGACATATATCACTTTAACGCCTGTCTGTATGCATCGTTCTGCTGTCAAGTTGAGGCACAGAAACATTTAACTTGGCTGTTCCTTAAAACACTTAACGCAGAAGCCAAAACAAAACATTAAAGACCAGCTCTTGTACGTGTGCTTTACTTCCAGGGTGAAGCGGGTTCATGCCAGGCTTAGAAAAGCTGTCTTGACTAAATTATGACCAAAGGTGAATTATGTCTTTGCTGTCAGGTAGAAATGTGCTTAAAAAGTAGTCAGTGGAAAAAGGGATCATAAAATTTTACGACATCAAGGCAAAGGTGCAAGGAAAACCCAATAAATCTTTGATCTCCTTCTCAGGATCCATTCGCTCGCCATGAGTCTTCTGCCAGGTGGAGGAGGTCTCAATAAAGCCGTCTGACCTCACAGCAGGTGGGTGTCTACGCCATAAAAATGTCTGTTCAAACACTAAAATCTGAATTAAACAATTACGTTTTAAGTGGCACCATAAACATTTATGAAGGGTGTCATTGAGAAGTATTTCACTGCAGGAGTGAAGGAGCAGAGGGAGAGTGTGTGCAGGTGAGCGAGAGAATGTGTTTCAACTGCATTTCAGGTAAACCCAGGGAGATTACCGTATTGTCTTTCTCATTTAGAAGAAAGGCCTGACAAAATTGCAGTCAAAATCACATAAGCACTGAGCTGAAAATTGCTGAGTCCTCAGTAAGCAACAACAACAAGGCGGCAGGTGACAAATCTGAATAGATCTTGGATAAACAAAATATACACAAATCTTTATTTGGTTTGCTTTAAAGAAATAAAATAAAATCACGCTTATTGCGTTGTGCACTGAATGCTCAAAATATCAAGAATACCCAGAGTTCAGTTTACCTGCACGATCCAGGTGTGACGGGGCATCTCGTAGATCAGGTCAATACATTGAGAAACTTGGACACGTGGACTTCACAGCATTCCTTAAAGTTATTTTTTGTATTCACAGTTTGTACATAGTGCAGATTTTAACACTATTCCAGGGGGTTTCCAATGGTCTTTCCCTGGTGCGTGTGGTTACATGGAGAAGTAAGAGAAGATTAACCTTCAAAGGAGTGCGCCTGTTGTGTATAATTAGGATAATCTGAGGGGCTACAGTAAAATCGGAGCCCTTTCAGTGTATTGTTTTCATATGGAGGTGGCGTCTGAGTCAACAGATAACAATTTAGTCCATTAAACTTCCAGTTAATCTAAAGCTCCTGTGATAAAACAAAGCAATTTAAAGATTTGCGATTTTTTGAAGAGACACTTTGAGTGTTTACTCTGCAGTCTGTATGTTTCAGGTAATTTATTGGCTACAGTACAAAACAATTCAGCATTCTGCCTCTTTTAATTGCACTTCAAATGGCACTTTAATGGATCTGAAGCTGATGAAACATGGGCGCACTTTTAGTGTAGCGTGAGTCTATTAAATACCCAGCTTAACAAAGATAGCTATTAGCTTTTTGGGTGACATAACGCACCCTCTGCCAGCCATATTGTGAGCCTTCAGCTCTTGGGCAACAGTTTATGTGAACATTGAATTATTGAAGTACATATGCAACTTGGCTTACTCAACATAATTCACTAGATGCTCATTTCTGTGCAGCTTCTGACTGAAATATTTGGCCAGTTAATTTGATTTCGGTTTTCAGAAGCGCATCAGTGCTATCATTGTTTTTAGTTTGAAAACGCCTTTCATGCACATTGCCCTATTAGCAAGGCATTGCAGCGATAGATTCCCTATAAAACAGGCAGCAGGCCATTTAGCTAGCTAAGCCAAAAAAGAAGTTTGTTGCAATTGAGTACATTTAAAAAAAAAAAAATCTGGCCGTAATTACTGCTGCAGTTTTTAATCTCATCAGCAATCTAAAATTCCATAGTGATCATGTGGCTGCTTGGAGATTTGGGACATTTGTGGTATCACACTCCTGCTTGCCATTTTGTATCCTGGAAGGCCTCGCCGCTGACTAAACATGGTGGTACCCTGACAAATTCAACACTCACTCACCTACTCACTCACTTGCTGGCTGCTATTTCAGCATGTAAGAATATACAACCGTCACGGCTACAACCAGATACTCCGGCACTCAGCTGTTGATTGAGGGATCACTAGCGAGATGAGATGTTGCCAATTCCAAAAGGTGCAGATATGGAGATAAATAGCTGTGGGGCTCCTCAGCATTACTGAGGAATGTCACCCAGCGAGGAGCCCTCTGATACAAGCGACCAAAACAGGAACCTTCTCCCTGTTGCAGAGGCAGAGGAAAGAGCAAGAAGGATGGCAGCCGCTTCTTGACGACAGGTACAAGACGCAGCTGACACAAACTGTCACCCAACTCCCAGAGCGCACTGGGGCTGGAGATTTGCAGTCGGCTTTATTGGCACAGGCCGTGAGCTTGAGTAGTAGAAGGAAGGCACCTACCAAAACCCCTTGCAATGTCGAGAAGGGAAATATATGTGCCTATAATTAAGTCCAGTCGGAACATTTTTAAAGGCTAGTGCAAGTTCTTTACACTATGAGCATAGTGGGGTGCTCTGTCATCAGCCAAAGTCATACCAAAAGATGCCTAACTGCTTTGAAAATCTGACAGTCAATTAATTTGTCTTCATATTTAAGGATCGTTTGATCAACAGACCGATATCTTCCTTCTAGGCTGTGAAACGTAACACTTTCATCGTCTATGTTCAACTTTTTCCCACCACTGTTTTTGAAAAAAATATATGAATTCTTTTTTTTTGAATAAGGAAAAACGAGTATCTAATGACTTTAAAAAAAGATTACACACGTTAAGTACATTAACATTAACTCCATCCGTTTGACCCTGAACACAGCGAGTGTATCACAGCTCCTGCTGGTACCACACAGCTCGGCCCACCACAGGCCTTGTAGGTAACTCCAGTGCACACATTTGAAAATGTTTCCTGTAAATGTTAATTTCTCAAATTGCAAATGTGATGCTCTGCAGTGGATAATGAGCTCTGGCACTTGACAGATCATTGTCGCTGTGGAGATTTTAGTATTTGCTCTGCAACAGCTCCTCTCTCTCAACAGGGTACTTAATCAACTGTCGATCCCTCTGAGGGACAATAGCGCTGCTGAGCTAGCTCTCTTAGCCCGCAGTGACCAAAGTCGGCATTTGTTTTGACTGGAGTGACCCTTTACAGCACACTTACAGAGAGAATGACATGAAGGATGATGCACGTGTGTAGCCTTCAAATTATGTACATTTATGAAGGCCAGTATAACATACATACCAATGTTTTCTTTGTTTGAAGTAAGGCATTATTTTTGCATTTGCATTTCCGTTTCTGGCAACGGGGAAAAGTCCTCTGACAAAATGATAAACATTTCTTGAATTTTAACAAAGACACCCAATCCAGTCAACGTGAAATATGTGCACTGCTCTAATTAGGCAATGTATGATACAATATGTAAGAATATAAGGAACAACAGCACACACAAAAGGGGAACGTTATGTTGTCACACTTTATCAGTGCGAGTCATTTACCGCCTATGTCTCAATGCCATATTTTATGCTACAGGCACTGTTCACCATTATTCATTTGGAAGTTTGTCTCAATGAAATGAATGTACATTCCTGCACAACTTTTATGCAGGTGCAAAAAATGGGAATTCAAACTTTGGACCCTCCAGTTAAGAGATGTTCCAAAATGAGTCTCTACAACTTAATCCTAAAGATACAATGTACCTTGATCCTACTGGAATAAAGGCTTCTATTTGGGGTGGGTCTGTCAGATTAAAATGTAGTTTTCCTGGATCCAAAGTTTATCTTTAACATGTTACAGAGAAATGTGCTCTGGCATACCACACTCTCAGTCAAATGCAAGTGGTGAAGTTTTGCCAGTGCGGCTGGCTGAATTTGCAGATGGATTCTATGAAAGTCTGCTGTCTACAAACTCAAAGAATGACTGAGATGAGACGTCCCACCTGTGTGTGTGTGTGTGTGTATGTTAGTGCATGTGCACATTCGTGCCTATCTGTCTGTTTGTGGAGGCATACACCTGTGTCCGTACATAATAATATGCACATTTTAAATCATTTATAATGGCCTTCCTAACAGAAACGGCTGTAATTCATAGCACATGAACACTTGAAATTTTGAAATGTATATACTAACACTGATAATATAAATATTTTTTTATCGTATTATGGCTGGGACAAATGATCCGTCAACTTATTTGATGTATTCAGCTAAGATGTGAACGGGTTGTTAAGATGACGGAATGTGGAGTAAACTCTAGTCTGCCTCTATAACTCTCTCCTCACAGCAGGCTAAGTGTCAATCCAGAGTAAACATCTTGGGCAGGTGTACCAAAAGCCAAAAATCCATCGTCAGCTCAGCGGAGGCTGTGTGGCTCTGTGCTGCTGCTCAACCGTAGAGTCTGGAGGAGAAATGGAGTCCCTCTAATCACAAAGTGCAAGAAAAGAATAAAATGGCCACATTGTTGTATGATATGGATACCATACAAAAATATATTTTGTTTTTATTTGTTTGTTTATTTTTGCCCTGGTACTGTTTAATACAGTATTTGGCGTGTGCTTGGTTAATAGACTATGTTTTGTAAATGATGTGTAAAAAACACATGCATGAGTTGTATAAGGACATTAAATCTGTAAGAGTTCTTCAGTGCATATTAAAGAACAGTCGTTGTATTTCCATACACAAAGCACACAATTGCTCATGTTACAACTTCATTCTTAGATACATTTTTTTAAAACTTTATTTAATTCAGAAAAGTATAGTAGAAAATATTAGCAATTTCTACCCACAATCACAGTATTTTTTATTGACAACTTAGTATTGATTTTGTGATTAAGATTGATTGTATTAGTAAAAAGATATCTTTCAACATATATTTGTGTAAATCCGATACGACATGAAAACAGTCAAAGTCACTTACTGCTAAGTGATCAAGTATTCCACATTATAGAGTGCAGATAGGCTGGGGTCAAATCCTAACTCCACCCAGAACAACACACATATTATTTGACCAGAACATCTTACTGAGAGAACATCTTAAAGCGTGCATTTGTACGTCCTGTTAAAAAGCTACATAATTGTTTGTACTGACTGCAGATGTCCTTTAGATCAACTCAACAACACATCAGTGATGGGAGGTGTGTATTTTATATTTTCTTTTGATATTATTTTGTCTACAGGCACTCCAAAAAATAGCACCAGGGGCTGATCCAGACATATTTTACAGTATTTAAAGTCTGAGTGATATTACAGTCTTTGTTAAAGAATTTTAAAAAATCAAGTGTGCTGTAGTAATAAACTGTGTCATTTGCGTTTGAGACGTATTTGTCGGTTTAAATGAATAAATCACATTGCCAGTGCCAGACATACAACTATGGAAATACTTGGCTCCTGCTTTGTGAAACAAAATGGCTTCTCCTTTTCCTCACAGTAAATACAGAAAAGAAACCTCAAAACAAAACAGTCGAGAGGATAACCATTGATCCCCATCTAAGCCACGCTCAATCACACTTAAACGGGGCGGCTCTTCCTACCAGAGGAACCAGCACAAACCTTTAAGTCGACAGCTAATGCCCGGTTTAGTCCTCTCTCTCTCTTTCTCTCTCTCTTTCTTCCCCTCCTCAAAAACTGCCATGCTACAACTTAATACCAGACGAGCTCATGCTGGGCGGCTGGGAGTAGCTATCGAGGCCTGACTCCACACACTCAGCCTTTGCCTTTGCTTTCCATTTTGTTGTCGCTATTCTTCGTCTCACCCCTCCAATTTCTCTTTTGCGGGTCACCGAACCCCGGGACAAAGTGTGTCTGCCCCACCTCCTGATCCTCGGACGCCAACACCGAGATCACCACGCCACACACAACGCTGGGAGATGACATTTCCTCACCCCTGAGCGCCCCCCCCCCCCTCGTCTCCCCTAATCCAATCAGCAAGGCCTGAGTTTTTCTAATATACTGGTGGTCTCATACTCTGACTTTATCCCTGCAGCTGTGCCGGACCGCTCATTGGCAAGATTAGGGCCTCCTCAGCTCCTCTGATCATGTATTTCAATATGAATGGGACCAATAAGGGGGTGGATTATAGCTTAGTTACTTTGGAAATCCAAGGCCCCCTTTGATGCCCCCGGGTTTGAACGGCAGTGGCAGAACCCTGCCTGGTCGGCATGGCGTGGCGGCAAACGCCACCTGGCAGTCAAATGTTTGCTCATATGCGCTCATTAAACAATACCACACTGGCACTGTGGGTACTGACTGTGGGCCCGATGGCGAGCCTTGGTCGCGACCAGATGGCGCCGTCACCAGTATGCCAGGTGGGGTTCGTCGTTGCCACTCGTGAGATGCCTCATGGACGAAGGGTGGGGGGAGGTTGGTGTGGGAGGAAGAGGAGCGTGGATGGAGCATGTTGCCAACTAGGAAGAGAATAAACAAACACACATTGCAGTTACCTTCGCTGTCACGCACACTCATTTTCTAGCTCCATCTCGATCACTCTTTTCCTTTCACACACACACAGTGGGCACTTGTACAATAATACACTTCATGTATGTAAACACGCCCTTAATGCAGAATCATCATCAATCAGAACAGATCCCTTATGCCCGCTCAACATCACCTGCATGTAGAAGTGCAACTGAAACTCCCTCCAAACACTAGAAACGTACAATCACACACTGAGGTGTCGGTCCCACCATGGCACGGCCCCTACGGGGGTTTTTCATTAGTTATTGAGGTCTGTGTCGTCTTCTCCGCCGGCCCTCCTGCCCTTGCATCTTGGGGCCTTTTGTGTGTGAAGTGCTAGAGGTGATTAATATTTGTTTCCCTCCTCTGTGGGAGAGGAAGACCCAGCTGATCCACTGTGACCCCTCCATAATCCCCAGCGGGTCGAGCCAGTCCCTCCGTTTCCTTCCCTCTTCTTTTGGGTTTTCACCTCGGAGGGCATCTACCCTACACTTACACTCGTGTCGGACCTGAGGAGCGCATGAGTTTAGAGCTGAGCCACGATGACAAGTTTCTTTTACGAGGGACAGTGAGTTTTTTTATTTTATTTGCCGTGTCCCTCCACCGTGAAATGACACTTGTAAATATTGTTGTCAAGACAGGTGATGTTAAGTTTGACATTTACTCAGAAACTTAAAAAGAAGCCCGACTGGGAAAGGTTTGCACCAACTTGCACAGTTCTTGCAAAACAGCTCAGTGCAGCAGGATGTTTATATTGAAGTTTTCCAAAATAAATATCAGGTTCTAAAATAGTACTTGTACGTCAAATTTCAGGGAACAGCTACTAAATGGCCTCTGTATCGGTAACACACTGCTCCCGAGGTAGTTTAGACAGTTTGGACAGGTGAAGTAAGCGTCTTCCTTACAGAAAAGGATGATATCCTGTGTCATTTGGGCTGAGATGGCCAGGTTGAGGGGTTTTGGGGCTTTGTTGAGGCCAGTGGAGGGGGTGTCTTGAAGGATTGAGTGGCTTGTGGGGTCTATTGAGCACTTGATCCTGTTGACAGATATACTGCTCCCTTTGTGACCACATGGCTGTGATGGAAATGGCAGGTGCAGTATGGGTAGCCGATGGAAAAAAAAAAAAAAAAATCCTTTCTAGCGTTGTGTTTCAGTGGTTGTAAAAACACAGCTGTTTTCAGCTTTCTGAACCGGCTGCGCACTAGGTTTCCAATTCTCTCCAGCTCCTTGTTGCCTTGTTGGCGTAGTCACTAAACTCGCAAACACAGTCTTATGGTCTTAGCTCTTTATAAGAGCTTTAGTTGGAAAAAATGTACAGATCAGTATTAATGATCAACACTGTTGGATGAAAGCTCTTAGCAACTGGCTCGAAACCTTCCTCAGAGTAACTGATAGTGTACACACACACACACACACACACACACACACACACACACACACACACACAGTGATAGCTGAGCTGAAAGAGAATAGTTTTTTTTATTTATTAGCAAATTATAATACGGAAACAAATGACAAAACAATTTCATGGAATCATCTAGAGAAGACAAATAATGACTCTTTTAGTTTGGTATTATTTTTACTGTATTAGATTGATACCAATTATTTTTTATTCTTGTAAGCCCTTGTCTATCTCTTACTATATAAGTGGTAATAAAAACTCAAAACCTTTTACATTGAATTACCATTGCAGACATATAAATGGGAACCGTTATCCACGGGAAATAAGGGCAGAAGCAAGATAAAATATTTAAATATTGAATCATCAATATTACAAAGCAAATGTAATATTGGAAAATGTAGGCCACTTTAGCATGTAGCATGATTGCATTTGATAGTCAGTTATTTTATATAAATTTGACTTAAATCTAATTTCTTTTATAAATTATTTATTTAATCAAACAAAAAGTCTCTTTTTCTTACAGAATTATTATTATTATTAAGTAAATATTATTTGCAGATATATAAATGTAAACAAAAAAAAAGTGAAAGTTATATTGCTTTTTCCCTTACCAATTTTGCATCGTGGAAGTGACAATACTTTTTATGATCAGCATGACATTTTCCTGCATTCATACTGCTTAGTAAAATTATAAAAAAAAAAGGATATAAAAAAAGAATAATTATCATTCGTAGCAGGAGTAGTAGTAGTAGTCGTATTCAGAAATTATATATTATCAAAACATTCTAAAACTATAATTCACAAAATCATTTCTCAGGTGGCACAATACTGACATGTGTTAACTACTGTAGCTATTAGAAAATAAATGATTGTGAAGTGAAAGATTGGGTAAAAAACAATTTGCCCGAAGTCTGGATCATGGATTTTGTGTGTGTGTGCGAGTGTGTGTGAGTGAGTGTGTGTGTGTGTGTGTGTGCTATTAAGATAACATTTTTTAACTCTGTTTCCTGCTCCTATTAATACCCAATAGCATATTCTTAAAGAAATGTACTGTCACAGTGTGCACAGTACAAACATTATTTTTTCATCTATGACAAACTTTCTTTCGTAGATTCCTGGTATTCATTCGACAGCACTGTGCCTGACATGGTCTAGTCAGCTTTGTGTGGGAGAGCTCAGTGGGAGAAGCAAAGCTTTTAGCTCTCTCTGAAGTTGTCTAATGAGTGGCGCCGAGTGTCACAACTCCTCCACAAATTACTTTTCTCTGCTGCCAGTTTTCACTCCCCTTCTTTTCTGCCCGCATTTTCTTCTTGTCAACACCTTCAGGCACTGTCATCTCCTTGGACAAAGCCATCCAAGCGTACGTTTCCATGAGACGTCATACACTTTTCACTTTGTAGCATTTTGTAGCTACCAACTCAAATAATTAATAAATGGAAAATTGATTTTGGTCAAAAACAAAATACATCTACTAAAGTCGCTGAAAAATGCAGACACATATTATTTTGAGGCTGAACTGAATTTACCTGCCAAAACTTACATCCAAAAATGTGATTTTTTTTATTTTCACGACAGATAAAATCCTATTAAGAGTGTCTGACAACAGCTTCAAAATATTTGAACTGTATTGAACATACTCTTGTCTGGGAAGATTTATTACAGAATGCCACAGTAGAATAAGCTTAAAATCCTCAATGACCAACACAACACCAAACACCACACCAGGGGGACTCGAGTAATAGCGGTATTGATATCTGCCAATGAAAAATAAAAGCACATCATTCCGTGTGGATTCAGCACTGTGACACATAGATTGACGTCTGATCGACAAAAACCTGAGCTCGGAGCTCTGATCTACGCCACCAGAGCGCATGCTGTCACTTTTCACTTTCCCAACATGAAGCAATCGTACCTGCTCATCGTTCGCGGGGTTTAACTGATGAATGACATTGCGGTGTGCGGTGCCTCACTACAGGGCCATTTGTGTAGAGATAAGAGAGACTTCCTGGATTAAGGAGGTAGTTGAGGTACATCTCCAGAGAGCCTGTTTGTTTGGGTAAGACAGCTCCTTCATTACTGCAAAACTGTGGGAGGCTGGGAAGCCAACCTGTCTCCGAGATAGCACGGGACTGCTGCCAAAATGTACTTAACCAGACTGAAAATGCAACCCACTTACCCTTTATGCCGCTAATATATTATTAGGAACTGTGCATCAAGCATAATGCACAGGCATTAATATTAAGCAGATGCAGACGTCCTGACTTTAACATATCACATATCCCAGCTCACATGGTGTGAAACTGCACACTTGATGTTCAGATTTTTTTTTATAAGTCGCTTTGCTTTGTGGGTGGCCCAGCATGACCTGGCTGGTGAGTGTCGGCATTACAATGAATGAGTTCCTGATGCCAGTGTCACTTTGAAAAACACAAGCTGACCATCGTGTTCTTATCCAAGCACACAGGATTACACTCAGAGCAGTCATGTAGGCTTACACACTCAACTTGGACAGAAAAGTAAGAAAACATTAACCAACACATTAAGCTTTGACTTTGAACAGACAGTTTTTGGTATTTTAGCCAAAATGAGTCATTAACTTTTATGTTTTATTTTTATACTTCTTTATTTTTTGACATATTCCGGCCTCAACAATAGTCCAGCTGCCCACATTCACATGAGGAACTACTTAGTTCTTAAACTCTTTTCTAATTAATCTAATTAATGATTATTTTCATTATAGATACTTTTGATAAATCGATTAATTGATACAATCCAATTAAGTCTAAATGAATGTATACTTTATGAGCCCTTGCAATACAATATCCATTAATTACAACTAGTACATTTACATATTTTTACGCTTTTTACACTTTGTTGCGGTTACGTAAAAATCGTCTTCTTGGTAAATATAAAAAAATGTAACAGTGACATAAAGGAAGAGCTAGGCCTTTTTTGCTTTATGAACATATAACTGAAAAAGGGGTGTAACTAACTATTATTTTCATTATCGATTAATCTTATTTTCTAGATTAATCAATTAATCGTTTGTCAATGAAATGTCAGAAAATAGTGAAAGTCCAAGGTGATGTCTTTAAATGGCTTGTTTTTGACGTGAAAATTGAAAGATATTCAGTTTAAAATTATATAAAACAGAGAAAAGCAGGAATTCGAGATGCTGAAAACAGCATTTTCTGCCATTTTTGCACGAAAAATTACTTTAATGATTAATTGATAATCAAAGTAATTGCCGATTATTTTTCAGTAGTTGACAAATCGTTACAGCTCTAAACTGAAACCACAATTTTCCCAGGAACGCTCAGGACTCGGGATGCGAACACTGGTCTTGTACGCTCCAACCACTTTTGACGACTCTACGTTTTTTGCGCGATCCAAAAACGTAGCACTTCGTCCACTGTGAACATAACCCAGGCAGCACTCACATTTACCTCAAAACGCAATTGGCAAAACACATAAGCAGTATATAAACATCATTTCTAGGCAGAGTTAGCACGATGGAGCAACTTCATGAGTACATTTGGCTCATCCTGATGACTCATGATATCTAAATCAATAGGCATATATCTACCTCATATCTGCGTCTAATAGAAATAGTTACATACACATGCGTAATGATTTGTTCAGTGCTGGTGTGCTGCAGTGCTGCGTGGGGCCTCTTGTTGCCCCAGTGGCGGTGAAGGGGGAATTAGATGTAGTGTTGTCTGAGTCCCTGTTAATCCTCAACTGATTAGTGGAATTCTCATCAGGGCTCCTTCAGAGAGAGTGAGAGGGAACAAGTGTGGAACAGAGAAAAGGGGGAGAATGGGAGAAATAACTAGAAAGCAGAGTTGCTTTCCCCCCCCCCCTCCTCGCCTTGCTAGTTTCCTCTCGACAGTCACCCCCCGCCAAGGACACAGGCCTGCAGCTCCTCCGGCCAATAAGATCTCAGGCCCTGGGGTCACCTGGCTCACCACACTAATCCCGAATCTGCCTTGTAGATTAGCACTTTCCCACTCGCAGCCACTCTAGCTCAAGCCCTGGCAAATCCAGAGGTAAATGTCGGAGCTTCCGGTAAGTGGGTGAGCACGGCGTTGTGCAGTGGATTAAGGAGAATAGGATAATATTTACAAGCCCATCGCCAGTAGTGATAAGGCTGAGGATAAACAGTAATGGTCCGTCTTTAGCCTTTTTTTTTCCCTCTCCCTTGTCAAGGCAAATGGTTAAATCTCTGAATCCCTGTGTACAGTCTCTGACATTGATGATCTAAATTAGTCAGCTGTGAACTAGTCCATGTCACTCACATGGTTTTATTCATGCTTAAATGGATAAACAGTTATTTAGGAATATTCTAATATGAATCTCACTGGTGAAATTATGTGAGAATAGATTTCTTTGTATATTTTGAGATATTTTCGAACTTGGAGTTTGGTTGCAAAATAATTTGAATCAGCTTTATGCTCAAGAGTACTAACAATTCGCCACACGGACTGGAATTTGTGATTTTACAGACTGAAAAAGGCTCCTGAAACCACTGCACTACTCATACTATCCATCAAGAAAATAGCTTTAGAAGTGTCAGACCTGTGGATTAAAATATTCAATATCTATTGTATGTCTTTATGAATAAAATAAATATAATATAGATTAGCTGGCATCAGGATTTAAACTGTAACTCCTTGATTTTTGGCTCTGTTCAGAAAAAGTAGGACATTTAAGCTTTTCCAATAAAGATTGTTTATCCTCAGAAATCTAGCCACAACACTCCCTGCCATTGACCTATCTTTGTTTTTTCCTGATAGCTCCATTATTTTTAGCACTGTGTTTGCTTAAACTGTTAGTAAAAAAATTCCATGCGGTATTCCCGCAATATCAAACATTTTCATTCTATATTGGACAAGAATTGTGAGGTTGTTCATTTGATCACGTCAAAATGAAACAGAAAAATCCATTTTCAGAACCTACGTCTTTATAACCACATTGCAACACACATGTATATTACAACATAGCTCAACATCCATATCACAAGCTGTACATTACATTTTTTGTACAATTTCATAAAAACATCACTGGTGTGAGGTAATATTTGTTAGTAGTACCTTAGTGCAATTGCCAAAAAGAGGCCCACTTTTGCTGAACCCACCTTAAATAACATGAGGTAAAAAGCCATCAGTACCAGGCTGATACTTCAGATATATCCGTATCTGTACCTCTCATATCATCCAGGCACATGATGGACTAGTTTCCTCTCTACTGTAGATGGCACTGTTAACCTTGACTTGCACTTGGTTGGGACTTCAGTGTTGAGGATGTGGAGTGGGTTAGAAACAGTCGACGTCTGCTCCTTATTACCGCTTTGAGCCCCGGGGAGAAATTAATTAAAGTGGGGAATAATAATAATAATAATAATAATAATAATAACACAGATTATCTTTGTCATCATAGTTATGCTAACAACATTAATGGAGTTTTGAGGGGAGCCAGCGGCCGAAATGAATACCCTCCAGCTTTTATCTTACAGCAAACTGTCGGTACAGGGCTGTTTTCTTCTTTTCCTCCCGTGTTTTTCAGAGAAGTGGAGTGTTGGTGGTGGCGGGCGGGGGGAGTTTTGAATTGGGGAGGTTTGGGGTTAGGGCCGGAGTGAAAGGCAAGTGTGTTATTGTAACAGAGCTTATGAGGGAGTCAAGAGGAGGGCAGTGTGCCGATCGCACGCTAGGCTGCATGATTCGCAGAAGAGGGCTGAACACGAACCCTCCGGACCCCCCACTTCCCCTCCCCTGCTTCTGAAATCCCCACCGTCAGCCTGCATTATGAGACGAATACCAAAGTGATGGCGAATCACTTCCCCTCACCTCTCGTGTGGGCGACTGCATCCATCTGGGGTTAATTGGCACCCTAAACTGTGGACAACGTCAAAACAGACACAAATGATCTCAATTTATACTGTTGTTCTCTCCTCTGAGGATAGACAAAACATCACGCCACCCCTCAACTTCACCTGTGAAAGAAACAAAACAACAAAAAACAGCTGAGAAGAAAAAAATCCATTTTATTTTTGTAGTGGCCTTTTAAAACTTTTGTTCCACACAATAAGGTGAAAAACTTGCAAAACCAATCTCACATTACAAGATTTTTTGCATAGGCTGAGGAAATGATTCCGACCTTATTGCTTTATTATTTTAAACTCTTTCGAGACCCATTTCACAATTAAAGAAAAATGCATGATGGTTAATTTTAAATCAAGCTTTTAATTCTTGAAAAGCTGACCTTAGGGAAATGTGAGGTTTCACATGGAAGCAACTCCCCCTCCTGAAAGTTGTTCGTGTCTGCAAATGTCACTGAATGCATGCAATATTATCTAATTACATCAGTTATTAGACATGTTCTGCAGCAGCCACCTCACCCTGTTACATGATCTGAACTGATGAACCCTTATTGAGACAAAAGGGACCCAGCCTTGTCTCGTGACCGGCACTCGAACCTCTTTTCATGTTTCCTGTAAAAGGGGGATGACTGACCTCGTGCGCTGCCGGGATATTACTTTACATCTCCATCAGGCCGCGCCCTCACTTTCGGCTGGTGAATGATTCAAGCCTGTCGAGCACGTCACTGCATCGCTTCCTGTGCACTGTGCACACCACAAGAGCTGGTCACCAAAGCCTAATGGAAGACAGGTGTTGAGAGGGAAAGAGAGAGAGAGAGACTGAGTCTGAGAAATTAAAGAGGACAAAAAAAGATGGTTAAAAAAAAGAAAAGATAAAAGTTTCCTCTAATATCCAAAAATCTGAATAATCTATTGACTGTTAAGGGTCGGAAGATTGAAATGATATTGGTTTCTGCTGCTCATCAATAGTTAATTCAATCCAATTGTAATGCAAGCTAGCAAATTTGCCCAAGATATGAATTCCTGATAATTGTGAAAGATAAATGTTCTTTGTCCTCTTTACTTCTCCACAATCCAATTAGGATTCGATGCCTAGAAAATCAGATGACTGTATGCTCCGGAGCAAGATGAAGTTAGCTTAGCTGCTCATTAGCCATTTCCTTGAGCCCTCTTGTAATATTGTCTTACCAAAGTTAGCTTTGGTCTGAATCACTAATCAAGTGCACACATCCGGTGTTTGATGACATTTTTACCTATTCCCAAAGCATTTCCTCTTCCCGCAAAAATTCATTAGTTTCAGCTCGAAAAAGGAAAATGGGGGAGTCATGCACATATTGAGTTGAGTTACTTTGTCTCGTTTTTTTTCTCTCCTGCTCATTCCTCCAAACTGATAGCATCCTCTGTTCTTTTTTTCCCCCTAAAAGTTTCTGGTCCTCTTTGTGGTCACACCATTTTTGGCGCATATCTCTGTTTATTCCCAGAGAAACATCAGTGAAGCTCAGGCTGTGGAGGTTTCTGGTGAAAACAAATCACTGTGTAGTCTGTTCTGTGCACAACCTCTCTGTTTTGACTGGAAATGGACCCCCATGTGGGAATAAGGTGGGAAGAACATTATAGGCAGACGTCCACTGCAAAAAATATCCACTTTAACACGTACCATATTAAACTTGTACTGAAATTTACATCAAAAATACGTAATTTATTGTGCATCACGATATATATAATATATATATGTAATATATATATTATATAATATATGTAATATATATTATATATATTATAATATATTATATATATTATAATATATATGTAATATATATTATATATATTATAATATATAATATATATTATATTATATATTATATTATATATAATATATATGTATTATATATATATTATATACACAGTATATATATATTATATATACAGTATATATACTGTATATATAATATATATATATATATTATATATACTGCATATATAATACATATATTAGGTGCCCCAGGTTTCAAGTGTGTCCCGAAGAAAGAAAGGCTTTGAATGACCTATTACAATACTAAAAGTGTCATTCAGTTAGATATTTCTTGCAGTGTAGAAACCAGAGAATAGCCTGATATGTACATAGCAATTATATCTCAGCAGTCTGTGCAGAGTACATAGCTGAAACACACTGAGAAGGGTCACTGCCCATGGGATCGAGGTTTGCCCATTAAAACCTCATCAGACAATGCAGTTTATTTAAAGAGACATATGACTCTCCACTGCTTCTGTTTACCTTCCCTTGACTGGAGAGCAAAGATAATAGCGTTTGGAAATCAAAGAGAAAATGGAAACTGTAATTTCCAGAAGGTCAAAAGTTGCGTGTACGGACGTAGCTGATTTATTTATTTACAAAGGGGACTTTGAGAGGATGAGAGCGAATATTCTTCTAACTTGCTCCCGGGGTTTAAATCTTTTTTCCAAAATGCTTTATGTCTATCCTGGAAACTATTTTGATTTCTGGAGTTTATCCTTCCAGATTTTAAAAACTGAATGGGTTGATCCACCGGATTGTTCAAAAATTGTCACTTCATACATATGTTGTAATTTCTTGAGTAACAATGAGCGACAATGGCTCCATAGAAAGCAGAGTAATAGTAAGAAGTCAGACCCATCTATGTCTCTCACCTTCACCCAGATAAATCAATCACCATGAACACCCCCATGGCGCCCCTGGAGGGTCCGTCACCCTGCCGCATGCCCACCCTATCTGGAATATTCAGCTCAGATAGAAGATTTGCTCCCTCTAATTGTCCTGTCAGTAAATCAGGAGCCTCCCTTGTCTCGCTGTTCCATGTCACCCTTTCTTATAACAGCCTGCCTGATGTGTGCAGATAGTGTCTTTGTTCTTAAAGGGAGCCGGCTGTTTTCGCTGGCGACTTGTTTGTTAAATGAATAGCAGGTCTTCTGCAGGGCAAAGCCGGTGCATACATTGAGAGCACCGGCGGAAAGAGAACCGAGGGGGAAAAGAGAAAGAAAATGGATCAATTTAAAAGCTTCTTTCTACTCCAGTTTCCACCCGTGGGTCCTGATTCCTCATTTATACGAGAGCCCATTCAACACACAACACTGTTGAGCCGCGATCTGTTGTTGGTTAATTAAACATAAAGTCATCATTCATTTATATCATAAATAATAAAATCAACAATAACATCCACAGTGAATATTAATGTGTCTACTTGATGTAAATAAACATCCTACATCTATATACAAAATATTTCTTCCTTTATGTAACTTCTATCTCAATTCAAAACGGTCTGTTAAATAAATGTAATGTGACGTGTGACTTGATTTCTTTGCTTGGCAAAATGTATTTTCATCTAAAAAAATGTCATCTTGATTTTAGTTTTTTAGAGTTTCTGTGGGTCAGAAAGCTGTGCTAAAGTTGCCAAAGTGCCACACATCTTTATAGCTCACTTACACACATACACAAGGAAAGTCTGGCCTTAAATCACATATATATATATATATATATATATATTTGTCTTTTATTTGCTGTATAGCATATTTCTTTTTACAGAAATCCTTCCTCTCCAAGCTTACCTTATCGTGACCTAACCCCTATACACATTCCCCTCACCCACTCAACATCAATCAGGTGTGTGCGAGGCATTGTGGTAATTTGTTAACCTTTATCCAGTGAACTCTGCTGACCTCAGGATCACCCTCAGTCTGACAGTCTGACGGGGAACACTGGACTGGATTTGTTCAGGAAAACAGAAAATGACAGAAATGAAATACATCTCAGTCTAATGTATGTGCCCACCAACTTGTAACTTGTACTTTTAATTAAAAACAGTAAAAACGCATAATTCTGTCTATGTATTTGCTGATGTATTACAAGATACAATACTGCAATCACAAATCGCACATAACAAAATTAATCAAAACATGCAACATTGAAGATTTATTTTTTTTTTTTTATCATATAAGCAAATATAACCTCGTATAAAATTAGAAGTTCCCACAATCAGAGCACAGCTTGACATTCACGATCAGTTTCGTGATCAAATTAAAAAAGCAAAATGTGTTCTTATCATCTTTTTTCAATTAAAAGGAGAAGGCAAAGAAAATGCAGTTCATTGCTCTGCTTGATTATTATTCAAGGCACAACGCTGGCTCACTGCTAACTCTGAGAGCAAATGCTCTATGCTGATGCATATTCATATGTTTAACATACAGACATGCATTCCTAATGATGTAGGAGAGGATAGAATGCAATAAAGCTCATTAATACATTTACCATGCCAGTCAGTCCTCAGCATGACAACGCTGCATCAAATCGAGCTAATTCAATCCTCCAATAAAGAACGACTCAGATGTGAGATGAAAACAGAGAGAAATGAAAGTGTGTTTCTTTCAGTGGGAAATTTGTACTTTTTTAATTGTCATTTCTGCTGGATGTAGGGCGAGTTTCTCATTTATAAAACTATTACGTCCTTTACTCTGAAGTTTTTTTTTTCTTAACTCTTCACATGAGAAATTACAAATCACCCATTTCCAAATAACCAGGGATAATAACTGAATCAGGGAAATCCTCTTTATTTTTTTTAAATGCCCTAAATCATTTTTAAATCTTGTTTTAAAAAAGGCAAAATTTAAAGTGTGTGATTCAAGGTCGGAAAGTTTGCATGTAATTGCAGGGAAATAAGTGAAATAACGGCATTATTTTCAAGATGCCATTGTTCTTTACTATCATAGTTAATCTCACCTGGGATGAAAGTACTTATGGATGCTGGATATATCATTTTCTAAAGAGCACTGAATGCATGAAATACAAATAAATTGTTGAAAGTGTCCTGCCTGTGAAATAATACTTAATGTAACAGTCTTCAACTGACCTTTGAGCACACACCAAATGCACTCGACCATAATATAAGTCAAAAAACTGCAAAATAGGACTCAAACCAGATCTACACAGGAGCTATGAGCTGCCTAGAAAGTTTGAGATTTACTTTTGCAAAACACACAGCACAGTGCTCTTTGCAATTAAAGGACCCCAACCTAAACACCGGGCTTTGTTTATTAGTCACATGGCTTTATAAAAGCTATTTAAGGCTTTACTAAAACCTAAATCTAAAATGGCAGGTGCTAAAATTAGCCAACTGTGAGCTATTGAATATCCATTTTTAAGTAACAAAAAAAAAAAAAAAAAAAGGCACAGGTAGATTGAGACCTTCCTGCCTGCTCCTCACTCACTGCCTTATCAGAAATAGGATGATAGACTTTAAATCACGGGAGTGTCCACTACTTTCTTTCTTTTTTTTACGAGCCCTTCCCATGAAAACCTTCTCTTATCTCTATACATGCCCTGTCACTTTTGGTTTTAAGATTTAACATGAAGCAGCCCCTGATGTTAGGGGTTAGACCACCAGACATCTTGTCCAGCCAGAGTGGGCAGACGTCAGTAATGGCCGTGGACTTTGTTTATAAATTATTAATGATTTTCTCCCCTCTCTGTCATTTTGGACAGGCTGTGAGACGAGCCGATGCCTCTCCTGTTTGCGTGGCAGCGCGCTCCTCAAACAGATTGCAATTTATTCCTCTGCAGTTTGTCCGTCAAGGCTAACTCTGACAACATAATCCCGAACTAATCCGCCATGTTCAGTTTTTCTTGTTGGCTCTCATGCAAACTGCTCTGCCAAATCCCGCTACCTGTCAGCCTGGCCTTGCGATGGGGAGCCCAGACGAGCTGCCAGCCCTGCTGCAGTGGCTCCCGTGGGGGGGGGGGAGGAGAGAGGGAGGAGAGGGAGGCATGGTGCCTGGGTAGACTTAACCCCTGCTTCCCTCCCTGTAATCCACTGTAAACAGCCAGAGCCTTAGAAGGGCTAACTGCACTAATCAAGCCCCAAGCTCGCCCAGTCACTATCATACACAGTGCCCTAAGAACTAGAGATTTGAGCAGCTACTGCAGAGTGTGTGCAGGGTATGAGTGTGTGTGTGGAGCAGAGGGGCCCATTGACAGCTCCTAATCCCCAAGGAGGGAAAAAGGTGCCAACATGAGGCAAAGATGGGTGTCCCTACAATGGCATACTCGAGCCCCCAGAGGGGTTTTCCGTGATTTAAAATAGAAAGAAATTGGGGGAGAAAACACCCTGCCACCATGACTCTAGATATTTCCATATATTTAAGTAAAAAAAAATCAAATGTCAAATGTAATAACTTGGAGGACAAACAAATACATTTACAGTAAATTATAAAGGTAAACATGCATATAGAGAATATATACTCACTTGTTTTTCAAAAGGCTGGCTTGAACTCCAGGTGTGAGGACAGACATTCTGTATTTCCCCAAAAGAAAACCAGCCACTCAATATTCTCTCTCATGCAGTCTTCGGAGAGCCACATTTAAATTACCCTCACACCCTCTCTCAGTTTCTCCGACAGTGACCCAAAATCCACAGGAAAAACATTAAAGGCCTGACAGTAGTCAAAGGCAAAGGGAGTCGAACTAAGCCAACTCCCACCATCAACAAAAACTAAAGTTTCAAGAACTGACTAGACATGACAACACAAGCAATAAAACTTAAACCGCTTGGGTTTTTTTTTTTTTTTCCCCTCCTTTTTCTTTCATTGTTCCCAGTAATGAGCAGATTCGGTGGGGTGTCTGTGGTGGGTGGGGGTCTGGGATTTAAAAGCCCACTTTGTCAGTGTCCATCAAGCATTATCAGTAGATGTCTAGGTGATACAGACACGACAAGCTGTTTTGTGAATTAATGCATTGATTTCTTGTGTGTCACAAAGAATAAAACATGTTTTTTTAAATAAAATGTATAGATGCAAAATAAATCAAGGTGTCTTGTAAAAAGCAAGAAAAAAAAAATCAGTAATGTTTCAAATCAGAAGCATTTTTCACCAGCACTGCAAGCAGCTGCAACCATTAAATGACACAACATAGCAGTTGATTCAGTGTTAACTGTGATGGATTATCTCAAGCAAGTTTCATATCCCTGCAAGTTCGTTTTTCTTCTCATCTGTTATGGTTCTAAATGAATAAAAAGCAATGGCAATCTGGAAGGTAGAATCTAAATCTAATCTGAAAATGAATCTAGTGAAACATATTCTAGAGAACTGTAAAGTCAATGGCACTTTAATGTGCTAAAACACGCAATCCTATCTATATGGTCCTCCAAAGTAACTGGGGCATCAACAGTGAGGGGCCCATGGACACGCTGGAAACCTGGGGCTCCGTGTGGACACACTGACTCCTGTTCTGTGTAACAATGCAGTTCCTTCATCCCCTTCCCAACTCCTGGGACTGTGGGAAAGCTCCAGACAAATATGTTTGCCACTTTAGCGCTTCAGATAAAAGTGGCCTTCAAGGGTGGAGCTTAGGAGAGTGTTGAGATGACGGTGAGGGAGTTGGCGGAACTGCGGGGAAAATGCGAACATGACATGCAGCTGATAAGAGTCCTCCAGCGGGTTAACACCAGCAGCTTGTAACTGGGATTGCCCCGAGAAGCCCCCTTAGCGAGGCCTGGCATCTGCACGATAGCAAAAGCACTGGCGCTCACACAAGTGTTGCACACAGCCGGTCTGGACGGCGGTTTGGACAGAAGCACACAGCACACCTCTGAAGATGGTCTGGGATAGAAAGACCAGATGTTGCACTGGCTGTAATGAGTGCAAGACAAAGCAGAGAACTTGTTTCTTTTATGCACGTACTGTAATGAGGCTACAACACTATAGACGTCTACCTGTATCCATACCCTTACTGCAAGAACTTAGGATGACAACATAATCAGGTTCAACTGACTCCTCTTAAGTTATATCAATCAAAAAGTGAATGCTATCTAAATCTTGTCATATTCAACAAAAGAATACGTTGTTAGATAGACACTACATAACAGTCTTGCCAGGTCACTTTGTTGCAGTGTATGCCAAGAGCTGTGCCCTCATCAGCTCTTGCTGCAATGATGTGGACATGTCAGCTGGTGACAATGGAAAGATTAGAGGGTAATAAAGTCACTCAGGTTACAGGCAGAGTCACAGTTAGAGTGCAGAACATTTGTTCCAAGACTGAGCTAAATATAAATAAGCAGAATTATACTATGTACATGTGCTAATATTAAAATGTTTTTTTTTTGTTTTTGTTTTAATGCAGCAACATATATCAACTTAATGCAATACTAGGAAGCACTGTAAAAGTTACAGTAGACGGCAGCCTATGCAGGCCGCATACGAATATGTAAATAGGTAAAAATGTTTCAAAACATTACACTGACCTGCTTTGAACATTTGCTCCAGTTATGAGACTTCTGTTCTTGGCCATTGGCGACTACCATGATATCATTCCGCGAGCACATAAACCTGTAGATCTTTTGCATGGTTGTTCCATATGTGATATCCATTCCCCCAATACACCAGAAAACAAATGCCACAAGACCAGAAAGGACAAGAAAAAAGCAATAAAAAGTGAGTGATGGCCATTGATATTTCAGGCTGAAGAAATCCCGCATCAGGAGTCTTTGCTTGGCTTTACATAAACAGGGTAATAAATAGATCGATCACACATAGCAAGGGAGATTCATGTCACATTAAGTGACGGGACGTTGAACATAGGCCCAGCTATGTCTCATTACTCAGAGGACGCTTCCCTGGGGGAGGGAGGGTGTGTGTGGGTGTGTGTGGGTTGAAGGTGGCCGAGATAGCAGTTTGCATGTAAAAATCCAGGCACAGTTGAGGCAAACTGCAGCAGACTCATCACTGCTGTAAACTGAAACCCACATCTATAAAGACTTCATCCAGATAAAGTGCGACAGCATGTACAGGCCTCGGACACAGCTTATAATAGTTTGTAACCGGCACAAATCATAAAATCATATCTCATGTCACAGATTTTAAAATGATGTGAGCAGACCTACAACAGATACTGTATGTCTACTGACGAGGCAAAACTGTTTAACCCAACACAAAAATACTGAAGTAGCACTGGAGTGCCATCTGATCTTTTCAGCTTCCAATGATACCCTCTTGCAAGTTGGTGAGTGGTAAAACGATTTCTGAAAGATAAAAAGAATCATTTTGGACTTTATTATTGTAAAAGAAAATACTATTTATCACAAATTTAACACAGATTCAAGGGGTTTCAAGAGCCACAAGGCTCAGGCCACACTCTACATAAACTGTGTACTCAATAGCCATGGACACTTCAAATGAAGTGAAGAACAAGAATTCAAAAGTTACACTTTTGCCAGTTTTTTGTGACAATAGTGACAGATCATTTAAAAGATCCATTAGTCTGGAGATACATCAGCCTATGGTGAGCCAAAGCAGAGTACAAAGCCAGCAACTCCAGACACAAAAATGCTGTAAACATTAAAAACCAAGGATACCTTGGTGTCCCGGCATAAAAGATAAGAAATACAGAAGACAGGTTTTGATTCCTTTGAGAAAGCAGTTTGAGTATCTCTGCATTTGCTAATATATTTTACAACGTGCATCTCTGAATGCAATGTATAAATGCTTAAATCTCTATATAATACACACCTAATACCAATGAGCCAAAAAGCTTTTATTCTCTTGTAGCATAGACCAGTTATTACCAGGATTCATGTTGGATTATGGTCTCTAAACACACTTCATTCACAGGTTAAACAATTTCAGAGGCATGATCAGAAGCAGGATTTCTGATATACTTGGGTTTATTCCTTGCTAAACCTAATATTAATTTACAGAGCCGATTAGTTTTCAATTATTTAAACTCTGTCAACAAGGCTTTTCTTGCTGGAAGGGGCCTCGTGCTCGGCTTCTTCTTTGCTTGCACACCATGTAACAAAAATCCAAACGCGGTTGGCCAAGTGTGGCCTGTGACCTTTATGGTCTAGTTGGATCTCCAGTGGTATATTGCAACACTGGGGATTTCCCATATGTCAGTGTCCAGCGCTGTAAGGACGAGACCTGCTGCTTTAGATAGCAGTTTGATTTACAGTGTGGTGGGGGACGGTTGTATCGCTAGTGGGATTCTGCCATAAGCCATCAATGGAAGTGGTCAGAGGCCGTAAGATAGAGTTTATAGTTCTGAGAAGGACTCTCTTGTAAAAGGTTGTGCACGCAGGTGACATTTCCAGTCTGGTTTCATTTAGTCTTGGTCTGCTGGCCTCTTATGAATGGCAATGGCAATCCAAGCATTTGAATGGGCATTAGCAGGTTGTCAATCCTGGCCCCTCCTGCCTAATATATCAAAATGTCCAATGACCTAAGAGGTGCTGCATAGTTGTCTTGCAGGAGATCTTTAGCTACGCAGACATGCACAGGATTAACTTCATGCTCTCGGAGACAGGGTTAAGGACATTTAATTTTGGGTGTAGTCTGATAGTCTGACCCTATCACACAGCGCTGCGCTGGTGTCACATGTTTTTTTCTTTCCATTCCAGTTAAATCAAAACCTTCAACACGTAAGCTTCTCTCCGGCAGGCAATGTGAAGTTTTAAAATAAATGGGGTAATGGCAAGTTTTCCGACGATTGAAAAATGAAAGTGACCACACGTCAAAATTGGTGGAGGGCTTTCGCATCCACTTTTAGACCCCTGGTGACTTCTCACTAACAGCTGCTGTAAAACACGAATTCATCAGATAATCCCTCCAGAGCCCAGCGGTCAAGCCGAGGCATTCTAGGTCTCGAGCGCTCTCATAAATGAAATACCACCTGCACCAGCTATTTCAAACGTGCAATGGAGTAAAGTTATATTTAGGTAAGAACATGAAGGACCTTGATCCCTTAACAAAATAAAAGCTTGACAGCTAATCTCTTCAACAGAAGTCAATATTGTTGAAGTCTGATGATGTACAACAGGGGGGCTGTGACGACTATGGCTAAGACAAGCAACTGTCAGTTGTATTTTTCAAAGACCAGACAGTTGACAATATCAGAAGGATCAGTCCATCTCCCTGCCGTGATGTGACTTTGACAGAGAGCCAATACTCCTGCCATACCACTTGTCTGGTTGATATGATGGAAATGATGTTATTCAGCTATTTTAGAAACCCATTGAAGCTGCACTTAGGCCACAGCGCTTACATTCTGCGCTTTTATTTTAGTTGATAAGATTCATATCTGAATTATGACCGAGGAGTACACCCTTTTATTGACTGAATGTTGCATCAATTCTTCAAGTGCGGAGTTACAGTGGTCGTGTGCGCATTTCACATTGCTGTGGCCTTGAGAACAAACCAATTGACTCAAGTGAGATGTCCCTCTCTGGAATATTGTAATGCGCAAGTATTACCAGGGGCTCTACAGACCTGTTACAAGTGAGCCTTCGGGACGCACACTGCATCTCCTCAATTCTCATTCAGAGATTATGGTCAAGTACAGGCAACGCATTTAGCACTTCATCTTCCCTCTACCGTGCAGCTCTCCGCTGCCATGCTGCATGCATGTGAGAAATGCGTGAGTATAAGTGTTTTTTTTTTTTTTGTTGCCATTCACACTGTACCACTACCTCCTCCTCTATGAAGAGGAGTAGAGAGGGGGAGAACTGCGAGCACTCACTCCCTTGGGCTCTGCATTTCCTCAAAAAGTGACCTCCGCCAGACTTTGACCAGATTCCTCTGTACTTTAAACAAGACTCCCATTACAGCCCTTGTGAGTACAGTAACAGGTTTCCATAGTTTGCCTTGGGCAGTTGCATGGCAGATGTGCGTTTGAACATGCCTTTATATATATGTCTGTAGAAGAGACAGGCGAGTGTATGTACGGACGTGCCCCTGTGTATAAATCACTTGACCTAGACTTACTGTTGACCATGGATTTATGCCAGCGTGAGAGGCTCGCGATGACAATGTATCTGCCTTAGCCATAATGGATGGTACACAGAGCGCGCTGTCATCTGGCAAATATGCTCCCCGAATGGATCTCAAGTGGGGTGGCGCTCGGCAGAGGGGCGGCAGGCTAGGGGAAGGGGGAGAGATGGATGGTGCTCAGCCCAGGGTGGAGCCATCAGCCACAGACTCTCTCCCACTGCTTTTTGGAAACTCAAAATATTGCTTGAATTAGACCAGCCATCAGCAATGCAGTTGGTGAGATGGATGGGCAGACTGATGCCTACTGTGCACTAAGCTCGGGGTAGCGTTGTAAAAATAAGAAAGGGAAATTCAATGCTCTGTGTTATTAGATGTGAAAATGATGAATATCTTCACATGTGGTGAGGACAAAAAAGATGCCAGCAAGGAACCAGCCATGGAGCCAGAATACGATGCGGCATTAACCATGTGCATTCAACCCGCAGCCGTGCGCTTGGTTGGAAGTCAACCACTTATATCATCTGTTGTTACTTTGATAATGCATAGAATAATAGCATTAGTACTGTTTGACATTGATCAAGAGAAATGAAAGCAGTTTTGAGAGGGATCAAATTGAAACCACATGCTGCTAGAACCTGATATACTGTACGGGTTCCAACTGGTCCGAGGAGACAAATCCATGATTCTGCCAGACTATCACAAAGCATAACCTCTTCCAGACAAACTGGAGCTATCAGTGGGGAAGAGAGCTGAGAACCTTCCACAAACCACCGTGATGAAGTGTCCTATCGCTCGGTTGTCTCCCAAAATCTAGGGCCCCTACTCCACTTAAAAAACAGCCGGGAAAAACAGGCAAGGAATCTTATCTGTACAGTGTGAGTTTCTGTGTGTGTGTGTGTGTGTGTGTGTGTGTGTTGGTGATGTGTGGAAGTGTTCCTCACATTATTGCATGTCAGTATCTTCAAATTTAGATAGTGTTTAAGTTGAATAATGACACAGCTGTAATGGTTTGATATGAACAGATCCATCAAGTGTGATTTTAATGTGAGAAAGATTGAACGGAACTGCAGTGATTCGACTAATTTCAACAATGTCACTGAGCAAAAACAGAAAACACTTTTGGTGACTTGAAGTTAAGGAAGGCTGACATGTTCATCTGCAGGCAAGGTACACTTCAAAACCAAAGGGGTGTATTAAAGCCATTTTGGAGTCTGTTACAGGCTACAACAAAGAGCTGCAGTACCTGACTGGGTCACAATGGTTCTCACATGCAGAGAGAGCAACGGCAAACATCAGGCAGAACATGCCTTGTGTGCTTTGCTCTCCTTGTTTTCAGAAGCACATTTTCTGGTAGCATCTATTAGCTATGGCAGTTGATATCTATCTCCTTGGTAATAACACAACTAAATAAGATGCGGTAGCCTTATTGTCAAGGTGCAATATATTTACGTATTTATTTATTGAGGATTTGAATTGCCTTGACTAAGAATGCTGGGACGGCTGATACAGTATGTTGCGTAATCATCGCCGCTGTTGTTGTTGTTTGTTCTATGTAGTTCTCTTGTGTATGTGTTGTACTACAAAGGTCCTCTCTGAGGAGAATAACTTTTTTTAAGCTAAAAAGAAATCAAATTTTCTCAAAGAAACCCCTTAACAAATGTGTTTTTTTCCAAAAGAGGAATTGCAAAATGCTTAACTGCTCCTTTACGATGAAGTGCTTTTACCAAACTGGAATTTTAGGAATCATGCAAACTGGAATAATGCCTTAATTATAGTCGACAGCAGAGAGACTACAGGACATTTTGGTAAGCCCCTGGTTGGACCCTGACTGGGGATGTTTTTGAATCATGGACCCCAACTTAAATCTTTAGGCCACTAGGGAATCTGAAATACATTCATTTTAAATATACTTATTTTATTAAATATAATTAGGCACATTTGAACAGTTAAATCACTGAGTCAGTTAAATAAAATGAATATGAAAACATGTTTTTCCATGACTGCAGCAACTTGATTTTTGCTTCTTTTTCTGCAAAGGACATGTTTATATCAGAATGGAGGAAGTTAGTCATCAGTTCAGTATCAGTATTCATGTATAGGACATCTCTGGTGTACGGTGTTTGGTACTTGCTGTTGCTGAGTATTGGAGCTAGATCCTTCAAACAGTGCACTGCATTTTGACCTTTTTGAGCTCATAGTTGTAATTATAATCATTCCAGACATGACATGTTATTATGAGGAGGAAGTTCAGTTCATGCACGCGCAGATAAACTGTATATGACAACAATGAAATGATAGATTGACAGATGATGGCGCCTGTACAGTAGACAAATAATGTACACGCTGTCTCAGGTCCAGCTGCTTTTAGTCAGTTTACAGAGCACAACTGGCCCAGCAATGTGTGAAGTGAACACACACTCACAGTAAAGGACCCTCATCATTCTGTCACAATGTGATGCTTGCAAAGTAGGCGAGGATCCCACTACCAAATCAACACAAACACACATACGACTGCACACATGCTCGCACACACTCTGTAATCCTCTCATCCACCCTTGTCTTTTACACTCCCCCTATTGCTGCTGGCGACATCGCTTGTGAAGCACGAACGCTCGTAAATTCCCTGCCTTGATTTTGTTAACCTTTACTGTGACCCGGCACTTCTCCGCTTGGCGTTCTAGCACCCACTCAGTCACAGATGAGGCCCTGCTTGCCTCTGTGCCTCTGCAAGGAGAGGAGCCTTGGCGCTTCTGCAGCTCATCGCTCAGGCTTCTGGCTCAGCAGCACCACAGTACCAACACACCTCCGAATTATGGGCCACTTTTGGACTAAATAATAGACATTTGAATCAGGACTTTAGGTACGTCATCATTGCCCTGCGTAACACTTTAATTAAGGCTTTTTGAAGAGTTCCGAAAATAACAGCTCTTTGAAAAACCAGCAGTTCAGGATTCAATGTTTTTAAAGTATAAGAGGACCAGTCTGTTAAAAGTGCCAGCCAAGAACTTGAACTTATGTCCCATCAATTATTTTTTGAAAAAGATACTTTTCCCAGTATATTAACCAGTTGGATGGAAAAGTTGTGTGAATATGCAACATTTCTATACACTCATGAATATGGATAAACTTTAAGCAACCTATGGGCTGCTTCCCATGACTTTTAACAACTTAAACACATCAGTATTGTGCAGAAGAAAGTATGGAAACACTTGCTCTGCTGACCACTGGCATGTGAATAATATAATGTGTCATTATGTTACAACACACCGTGTTAGCTTTCAGTGAGTGCAATGAACTCAGTGAAAAAAAAAAAAAAGTTGGCTGCTGTTACATCCTTCCAAGTATATTGTCATATAAGAAGCGAATAACGTTTTTCCGAGAATGAACACAAAAGTGTGCATTAGCATTTGCAAGAGGTCAAATTTATTAAGAATCACAAGAAGTCTCTCACTCGTCCAAAGAGTGTTTTGTTGCGTGCAAGTTTGAGAGGGAAAACTGCCTATTTCTTTACATGTTAATCAGAATATATAAAACACACATATGAACCATGGATATGAGCACTCTAATTTATCTCTGTAATGGTCATTAGACTGAAGGAAAATGTGTGTCTGCATGTGTAATGTACACATCTCTCTATGTGTTTAGATGTTCTGTCTCCGGAGGTCAGCTAGGTGGCAATCTGTTTAGAGCTGATAGGTATGTTGTCTGGTGCAATTTGTTGTCTGTGTGTTGAGAACGACACGGCACGTAATGTGCCATGTATACATAGGCAGTCACATAAAAATGATATGTGTATATATATAATTTCAACCTCATGGTTATGACTTAGTATCTGTTGTAGTTTGCAGCACATTGGAGAGAAGCCCAGGAGTGAGACAACTCGCATAAAACACTTTAAACGTCCAAGTAAAATTTGAATTCAAGTGAGGATAAAAACACCAATGTATTTTTCCTCAGGAGATATTGGAAAGTGTATTTGTGGCAATGGCAAAAACAGATGAAAGTTATGATCATTAATACGCACTGACAGTGGTATGAATGTTACTGGGGAGGTTGTCTCCTGGCAAGAAGAGCTGAAAATAAACTTTTCATCAAGTCTACTCATCAAAACAGGTCTTCAAACTGTCTCAAAGTGTTGAAGCGATGGATCCGACTGCGACTGTCTGACTCATATTTAATCACGTGTGTGAAAATCATCAGATGATTTTTTTATGGAAAGCATTAATCTTACTTAGTGAATTTCAAATGATGGTGAATGACATAGACCTTATACTTTGTTGATGCACGGTATTTTGTTGCATGGATTTTTCTCTGCTGTACATGCTTTTATAGTGTATTTTTTTTTCTTTTATAGATTTACACTGCTTTAAAAGCAACATTAGATTTACATTCTTCTCCTTGTAGAGTGGCCGCTGCAAAAGAAAAACTTAGATACTACTAATAACTTAAGTAAAAAAAAGCAAAACCACATTTTATATATAGTGTGTTACTCGTAAAAGTAATTTAGGCATTCAAAACTTTTTTGAACCACCGCATACTGTTGGGTAGGTTAATAGTGATACATCATAAATAAATTGCCCTGATAATCTTAATATGCAAATAAAAAAATTAAAAGCTATCAAATAAATACAGTGAAGTAAATAGTACAACATTTGCCTCCAACATGTAGCGGAGTAGAAGCATAAAGTGGCATGAAATGGAACCACTAAAGTAAAGTACTTCAAACGTGTACACTTGCATTCCATCGGGTACAGAGCCCATCCTGCGACACTGAGGCCCACTTGTTTCTCTTTCACATTGCATGAGAACACCATTCACACCACATCCGCTCTGTCCCGGTATAACTTCCGATCCTATTAAAACACGCTGGGTAGGCATCCGGAAGGAATGACCTCTTTTTGTTGCTGCACAACCAAAGCCACACCTGCCGTGCTGCTCTGACAGTTCCCCGTCAGTGTGGGTGCAGCAGGTATCGGTGCCTTAGAAAAACAAATGTGTTTGTTGTAGACTTCAATATATGACCACACATGCCCTGTTTTATTCCACTGATTATGACTTTAAAGAAGAGACCAGATTGAGTCTATATATAAATCTGCTCTCTGTGAGCTGGAGGATTTACTTTTGGTTTGTCAACTTCTCAGCGCCATGGAGACGGGGTGATGACCACCTAACGGCGTCACCGCGCCAGTCTTTACAATGCAAAGCTTCTGGTCAGCTCAGTATGGGGGGGGGGCTTCCTTTACCTCCTCTCGATGGCCTGTTTTTTATGAGGTTCACATGGAGGTGTCACTCCCCTCTCTCGTGGGGTCAGAGCCCCAAGCCGTGTTTGGCCCTTGTGCCTGTTTGCTGCAGCGCTAATCCACCAGCGCTCGCTTCCCGCTGAGCAACAAGTCGCGACTTAGTGACTCGGCTGTTTGCAGGGAGGGTTTCAGTCGTCACCACGGTAATTGCTTCAGCCCTTTAAGGTCTTTAATTGGCCAGGCTTGCCAAGGAAGAGACAGAGCAAGGGATTATGGGATGAGAAATGGCTGAGGAGAGAAAAGCTGTCTGAGTATGAAAACTTCACAGCTGATAGAAAATAGAAAAAAACAGAGAAAACTTTTTATTTGTAGCCCCAAGCCCAGTGTCAACTGTTTCGACCTTTTTCCAAGTTTTACTTTGTGCTTTGTGGAAGACTTACTGTTCCCGCTGATGTCTGCTGTCTGCACTACCAGATACAACCATGGAGAAACTTTAATTTACAACAAGATTACGAATACTTTCACATTTATAATTAGATTTGAACCAAATTCAGACTGTAGTCTCACTTAGCTTTTCTGTAATATGCTAAAAGAAACAAAACAGTGGGTATCAGTCAGGCTGTAACTAATGATTATTTACATTATTAATGAATCTGTGGAGTATTTTCTCAATTATTCAGTTAATCCAGCACAGTTTCTTAGAGCCCAAGGCAACGTCCAATGAAACAGTCCGAACAAAACCTAAATTGAATCTGTTTACTGTCAGCTCTAGATATTAGCCATAACAGTGATAACGTTACTTTCAATGGCTTCTATTGTTGATGTAATTTGCCACATTGAGGCTCAGATGCGATTGATATTACTTGTGCAGTTAAAGGTTTAAGTTAATAAAACAGTTTTAGGGGGTTGAACTATGTATATTTTTTCTTTCAAAAAGGTCTGCAAAAACTGCTGATATAAAAGTAAAATAAACTGCATCCTTTCATTTCAAACTATTTATCTCTCACAAATTGCAATTTTGGAGAATACTTTGAGATTAAAATATGCTCAAGTCTTCTCGTATTCACACAACTCATCAGGTTTGCAAAAATTGTTTGATCGCAGTTTATTTTATTTATAGGCTCAGGCTTGATTGACAATTATTTTAACAATAACTAGGGAATAACTAAATTTAAACCTAATCTAAATGTTTTCCACCGAAGTTAATGTTTTATTATAGACTTGTTTACATCAGTAATGCACCGAATACAGCAATAAAATGCATTTATTTTATTTCTCTTTTTATTTTTTATTTCTCAATTACAAATGTACCTCAATTTTATGTCAACAGTACAGCAGAATGTGGCTTTAATCTTCAGTAGCTACTGTCTTAGTAGATGAACTATAACCATTATCAGCATGTTGTGTAAATCTATCAAAAATATTAGTAGAAAGGGATAAAACATGTCTTAAATCACAGCCTTCATGACAGTTCGAGTCACTGGGTATCTGCAGCTTTAAATCTGCCAACCAGAGCGAAGGAGAAGAATATTCCGCAGGATCCATCTGTGTCTTCCTACAGAGACATTTGCTTTTCTTTCAGAGGGTCTACGGCTCCTTTACAACTGATAAGACGACTGCATTCCTGGTGAGCTTGCAGGTCGGTCCTGCGGGTGACCCCACTTGACAATGTCCAGTCACGAGAGGCTCCAGTGCCCATCACAACCTCTGCAGCTCCACTCATCTCCCTCCCCATCTCCCTCTGCCAAACACTCACCCACACAGAAGAGTGCAGAGATAAGCAACAGAAGGCAGGGTGTTCTTTGACTGTACTCCACACTGGGCCTCTGATAACTGCATTTTTTCATGGTACCTTTGAGTAATGTTGGACACTTTGTGTGGATTAGTGTTTGTGCGCATATGTAAAGAGCTGTAAAAATGACATCTGAAATGATTCTCGATGTGTTGTCTGGAAACCTTGATAAGCAAGCTGAAGTGTTTTTTTTGGAGTCTGTCAAAATACGGACGGATCTTCTGTATAAAACGGATTCAGTGAGAGCAAACATTGTATGTTTATAGTCCTGAATTCAGTTTCTGGAAAACGGGTATAGTGTTGGAATTAGTCATGTCAACATATCAGCTTCACCAACTTGTGAAATTAACAGGGTGGATGCATCGATAGGTGGGTGATTACGTGCAAGATTCTTGGATTTATTTATCATGGTGGCATTTTAGTCGCTACACTTCAGAGATCACAAAGCAGTTTTTTGGGGGTTTTTTTTTATAAATAAAGTGACTTTCAGACTATTTGTCTTTTGGATGAACTGCTGATTTTCTTATTACAAATTATTGAAACATTACAACACATCAATGTGTGAGCACCAAAGGGATTTTCCCATTAAATAACCACAGAAAACTGGGTGATTAGAAAAAGCAAATAAAGCTTTCATAAACTAGCAAACCAAGTTTAAATTTACATTAAATTTCACTAATTATTCACAAAGCGTAAATTTCCTTTTTTTATTTTCTTTGTGTATTTAGCGCTCAGAGAAGAGTCCAGTCATACATCACAGTGTGCAGACAGTTGCTGATAAATCCTATGAGGCCTGAATCGGAGGATTCCTTGATGACAGGTTTTCATCAACTTCAAACTCCTCGTCAAGGCTTCCGAAGTATAATGCACTCCAGGTTTATTTACAAAAAAGGTCTCATAGTGAAGTTGGAGAAATCATAAAACTCACATTACAGGCGAAACATCAGCTTTAACTTAATTATAAAATGGACTTTATATTTTTGTAGAGCTGTAGCGGCACTGACTGTTTCAATCATTCATTTTTATTATGCGTGGCTGTGAAGTTTGAGCAACTTTGAAGATTGCCTAATAAATACAGATTATTACTACGGATTTAAGTCGAATGTTGTCAGAGTTTGGTGGTAAAGATCCATAATCTCTGGTCATACTATCAGGACATTTTCTGACTCAGCTCAGTTCCATCAAATACCTTTAACTTTTATGTCTTTACATTCTTTATTAAAGTGTTTGTAGCTCTGTACGTTCAGAAACAGTGTAATTTTTTGTTGTCTGCTTCTACTTTATAAAGATTTTTTGAAAGTTTTTATAAAAAAGTTGAAGCACAAAAGTGATAGTTTCACTTCTCATTATAGTTACCATTTTCAAAGATTTGTCAATGGCCGGTGAAGTGCAGGAACAATTCTGCATCGACTAAATTCTGTTCTCTCTTTAGGGAAAAACTAAAGTCATTGGTGTGTTTTCTCATCAGCCTCACCAAATGGTACATTTCCATGTTAAGATCGCAGCATTAATTAGCTAGGAATATATCTTAATCTCACTCGGTGCTCATGATATAAAAGTAATGAAAGCCTATGTGATTTCAATTATATGACAGTTTTTAGAGAGCAGGAAAATGAATTGGAGCCGTGTGTAGGAGCCTTATCCTTCCTTTTGGGCAACACGAAGCAACAGGAGAACTTGAGATGAAAACAGGAACACATCGTCTTGGGAACAGTAACAACAAAAACCCACCAGCCATGAGTCCAGTTGGCTATCGCAGCATTTTCAGGTTAACAGAGGAGAGAAATCAAGTTACTTAGTCCCGTTGTAAACCCCAGATTAACATGGTCTTATTCAGCATGAATTGGCTTACACAAGCTGAGGCGGTGGAGCTGAGAGTGACTTAGTGAGGCTTACACTAGCTCGTTCAGTGTCTGGGATGGGATGGAAAGTCTCCTGTGGGAAGACGGAGAACAGCGGAACAATGTTTAAGCCCGGCCATTTCAGGAAGCCATGGGATCAAAGAAATTAAGAGTCTCAATTCCTTCATTTATACAATCTGAAAAACAAGTCGTACCTCCCCTGCAATGATGTTTACATCCAACGTAAAAAAAGCCAATAAAGAGGATTTTTAAGGACAGGAAATAGACAAATTGAATACCTTTTTAAATGTTTTTGTTTGGTAGAAACATGGACATATATCAGACTGATCAACTTAGTTCAGGGAAGTCAAAGAACTTTTGTCCTGAATGTTTTTTTTTTTACTCAAAATGCATTGTAGTGCAAGTGTCCTCTCCACAGCTGTAAAGTGTCCTCTGACTCTGGAGATGTTACTGCCTGAAGTTTTTGAACGAGAACAGTGAATTTGCAGAACAGAGAATGTTGATGTTTTTCTTTTCTTAAGGTCACAGACTATGGCCATGTTTAAATTATTATTTTTTTAAATAACTAGAGCATTGAAGGATTTTAAAATTGTGGTTTGTGTAAAGAGCGCATTCAGGAATACTCCGGGAAAGACAATTTCAGCAAAAGATCAATTTAAAAAACATCAACTGTTTTTCATTACCAATTTAAAAAGCTTTCAAATCTGTTTTCTTTTTTTTCTTTCTCTTTTTACAACAGTAATAAATTCTCTGTCACATATCTTACTTTTCTTTTTTTGGGGGGTTGGGGGGTAGGGCTTTAAAATCACGAACACTGCAAATCTTGTCACAGTCAGCTGTGTTTCAGACAATATGCTCTCTCTTTGTGGTTCCTCTGAGACCTCGCACTGCACAGGCGGGGAAACATTTCTGTTTATCATTCTCGCTGAATCTGTTATTTCTGTTAATGTATTCCTGCAGCCAAATCCAAACTGAAGCCAAGGCTGGCCGGGACTGTCACTAATTCATTTCCTTGATAAGCGAGGAGTGGTGTTTTTAGTGCGTACCTGACAGCAGATGGACAGCACCGGTGGTGGTATCGCACTCTTCGGTCCCGCCTTGGCGATGATGTCATCATTTTCACTGTATCTGGCTAGTTTGATTCGGGTCTTTCACCTTTTATGGACAGCCATACATTAAGGAAATGTCGGCCATGTCTCGATAAGAGTGGGAGGCTGGCTCGTGGAGTAGTGTGTCAAACAGACTGTCAGTGACCCCACGTGACCCCTGGCTGAACAATGAAGGGGAGATAAGATGAAGAGGGGCCAGCTCTGAAATTCATCACTACTCAAAAAAACATGTTTAGGTATTTATTATTAGAACAAAGGGCTGAATCCACAGTAAACATTTGTGTCTATTTGTGGCTTTACGGTAAGTATACCGATACTTTACAATCTGACCAATATTTCCAAGTATTTCAGGCTTATGCTGAAATGTCAGATATTATCCAGCCATATTATTAACCAGTCTTATTAAAGATATTTATTCTAAACTGTTAGCATGTTCAGTCTAGAAATATCTGTTATAATAACAAATAAACTGTTTTTTTTAAAAACTTTTAGCAGTTGAGTGCAGACACCACTTCCCCCCTCAGTTTAAACTCAGTGATTGGCAGCACTGTAATGGCAGATTTTGCAAAAAAAATAATTTGATGTAAAACGCATCCTATTAACAAGCATGTGTAGCTTTACAGCTGTATATGTGTATAAACAAGCCACCAAGTTGATCTTCTGATATATTAGTTATTATTTGCAGTAAGATATTGTACGCAACATTCCTGCTTCCTTTCAGTACAGCCAAATATATAAAAACATAAATATAATGTTAGATTGATCCCTACTATGTGCTCATCAGCAGCCTGCAGGTCATTCAGTGGATATCAGCTAAAGCCATTGCATTATTAAATGAAAGGATGCTGCGAGTCAATGAAATACCAGAACCACATACAGTGTTACAGTGAATATAAAATAAAGGGGTATATTTTAAGTATTACATTCAAAGCAAAACCTCATCATTAAAACCTTGGTTTTTGGGGTTTAAAGTTTTCTTTTTACTAAAAAAAAAACAAGTTTCTTTAGTGGACGCAGTTCAGTCTCTAGTGGTCTAGCAGACACATCACAGCTGACCGCTGGTCTTACACAGTCGTATTCAATATCAGCTTATTTTTTATGACCTAAAATCTTCATTTTCCTGCAATACATTACAGGATGCCTGTGAACCAATTCATACAACTATACAGATCTAATGAGAAAAGTCAATACACGTAGAGATAATTATTCTGAATATAAACAAATGATCACTCTGCCTTTCTTCCCTCCTATCAATATGACGCAGTCTTGCAAGTACATATTTCTTGGCTCAGCACTCTGTGTTAATACCAAGTGCAAAAATAGAAAGGTGTTTGTTTGCTTGTTGTTTTGTTTGTTTTTAGGCTCACATGCTTTACTAAGAATTAGGCGACACAGCAGCGTTTCAGAATTGATTTTCCGTCTTATGGAACAGAAACAATTCTTCTGATGAGTATTAGACACATCTTAAAAAGCTATAACTGTTAAATACGTGCAGAAATAATGATTTATTGCAATCTTTGTGTTCATTTTAAAACTACCGACACTGATCCTGTGGAGCTTTTCAGGGCTGTGGTCTCCCTCTGCTGGTCACATGTGGTAACTACAAAGCATGAAGAGTACTGGCTTTGCTGTGCTACTGCTGTCAAAGACATGACACATGGAAACCGGATGAAACCCCTTCATTTACCTCTGAAGAGAGGTCATGACCTTTGTGTTGATCTAGGACAGAGGCCTGGCTGGTGCAGCCTGCAGGTGCTCCAGTCAGATTCTTAAATCCTACATCTGGTCCAGGCGGAGGTTTCAGTCCAAGTTCCACTCCCTACAGCCAAGCTTTTTCCACCTCTCCTACACCCTCTGTGGCAAGCAGCCATTTTGTACATTGAGATGTGCCTTCTTGCAGCCCGAGTCTGCCTCCACTAACTTCAAAGTTTTTGTAGAGGCCACCAGTGAAGCCTGTGAACATCTCTTCACAACAACTTGTTGAAGGATGGGATTTCTCCCTCTGACTCACTGAGACACAGTCCGGCGCCACTTTCGAAGCTTGTCAGAGCACGGGGCCCAGAGGCAAAGCTTATTGTCCACAAATTGATCCAACCCCCTTGGTTTTGTTTATTTAAATGAGACTCTTAGACCCTGGGGTGTTTGTTGAGGAAAAGTCAGAAATGCCAAATATCTTTTTTTTTTCCCGTCTTCTTCCTCTTTCGTCTTTCCTTTCTTCTTTTCTCTCGTAGCCCTTCAGCTTTGTGAGCCAAAAATCCTTGGTAAACATCCCGGCTCGGCAGCTTTACTGAGCCGGTCTCCCTCTCAGCGTCCCCCTCCCACCCCCCCACCCCCTTTGCACTGGGATCTCTGTTTTCCAGCACAGTTTCAGTGACCTGCCGCTTCTCTCTTATGAATTTATATTCCCAGCATTCCTCTTTTTCTAGATATTCAAATGAGTGAATCATCAAACATTCAAAAAGATTGTTTATAATCTTGAATATACTGTAAATGCAAATCTTTAGCAAAAGTCTCTAACCAACAATACCACGGTGTTATCCAGTGAGGTTGCAGCCACAAGAACAAAGGGGTTTAAGGTCTATGTTTCAAAATTCACTGCTTGTGAATTCATGTCAGTTGCAGCCATATGGGTATCACGTGGACCAGTAGAAAAATAGATTTTGTATCCGCTAGGTTTTCAGTGTATTCCCAGATTGGCAAAGACGAGCTTAATGGCCTAATATTTATATTCTAAGGTCTCTTTGTCATCATGTCACAGTCCTGCTTATAACAGTGCCATGATTTATGGTTATCTATTGGACTAACTCTTATGGTTTATACAAGAAGCACAAAAAAGCCTGGGTCTTTTTTTGTAGCAATACTTTAAGACGTGTAGCAAGTGTAAAAAAAAAAAAAAAGGCCAAAAAGCAGTATCTATAGCTTCTATTATTAGGCTGTTGGAGTATTATGGGAAAACGTATTGTTTTGACATGAAAGAAAAGAAAGAGTCCTATAATATGTGGAGAAAGAAAATCCACATTAATTCATCCACAGTCATTTTGGTTATTTGTTATTAAACAGGAAAACGTTTAAATCCTTCTTATCCCGGTAAAGGCTGTTAAGTCAAGACACGTAAGTGGTGGAGGTTTTAATTTTTTTCATCATACAAACCCAAAAAAAAAAAAAAAAACGACGAAGCATTGGCCACGGACGTCCAATTTTGTTCCAAAGTATTTCCTTATTCATTTGTCGCTGGAATTAGGACACATCATGGGACGATCCATCAATGCAGTCCTGCTAATGTCAGACATTAGCAGAGGACTGTACAGAGTCGGTATGCAGACTTCAGCCTTCAATAGCAGCTACAACTAAGTGAAGTAAATCATTGGCCAGAAAGGCTGCATGTCTGTGTGGGCGGGGCACCTCACAACAGGGAACAGAGAGTTCAGCCATAAATTACACTGGTCAACTTCTTGATGCTTTAATGTATTTTACGCTATGGGAACCGGCCTTATACTCTGCACTGCAAACTTATCAGACACAACTCGTCCCGAGTCCACAGGGCTCCCAACTGTCACACTCTGTCACAGGTGCTTTAGTGCCGTTACCACAGAGTGAATTTACACATGGAGGAAGAGCCGGTTCCTCCTTCGTGCCAAAATCCAATCCAACCAGAGGTCATGTCCTCTTCGCTTGCTCTTTATACAATGATATACACAAGGAGTAAGAATAACAATGAAACCTCACATCCCTCTCTGTTATATCAATTCCCTTCCCCTCTCTCTATTTAAACAAGAGGTGTCAACTAATATCATTAGTGTACAGTGTCATTACCGTGAAACTGCAGCAGGAAATATGTCACCGGCTCATTTTCCTGCTTCAATAACACTCATCAACACGAGTCCTTACACTTCATCCCCTCCCACTCCAGAACAGACTGCGTATTAATTGGAAGGTATAAATTACAAGTAATCACTACCAGGTTTTTCACTGCCTAGACAATCGGCATTTACTCATCCGGCTTCCTGTTTAAACTATCTGCTGGAGGATCGCAAAGCCCCGCTGCTTATTTTCCAACGATTAGCTGTACATCAGCATTACCACCTCAAATCCAGCAGTTTCACATCCAGCATTAAATAGGATGAATATTGATCTGCTAAAGAGGATTTATTTATTTCATGCTCTATCCAAAGATCAACTGCTACCAGCTTTGGACGGATCTGCGAAGGTCTTACCGAATAAAGCTACTGCATACATGACTTTGGACTTGACATTTTAGGCCTGGAAGAAGACCAAACAGTAAATTCACTGCAATAATCCCAGATAAATGGGATGATCACTGCGAAAGCTTAGATAGTTAAGTGGCCTACACTTAAGTCCAGAAACGATAAAAACGCGTCTCGATGGAGATGCTCCATGTTGGGGGCGTGGCCTGAAGAAGGAGGACGCCCACCTGAGGACTTCCATCTCTCCACCTTGTGAGAGTCATCTTACAAAACAGGGTCATGTAAAATGGCTGCTTTACGAACAACCTACAGATGCTTCCATATCCCCATGCACAAGATTACTTCTTTTTCTAATATCAACATAGGAATAACTTTCCTCAACACTTTTTTATTTATTTTTTATTTGTTTAGTGCAAATGATACAGGCAATATATTGGAAATAGATCAGGATATTAGACTGATATTTTTCAGACTTTCATTGTGTCCACTTGATTTGTTAGGTACAGTAGTTCTTTATGTAAAGGGAGTATTATACCTCACAGTTTCTCCCACCATTGAACAGTGAGTCATTCTGCTTCAAAGTGCTGCAAAGCACTGCGTGGAGGATTTTTTTTGTCAGTTTTTGATCAATATTTTAATATCCCATGATAGTTAAAAGAACAATTTGGGCAGAATACAACAGCCGTCAGCAGTTTTAGTGCAAGATTATATTGGAATTGGTATCAGCTGTCTATTGTGGAAACACATGCAAACATCCATAACACGCATACGCATGATTTAATCCCTCACACACTGAACTGTAGGCAACCCGGGCCAGTCTTGATATTTTGGTGCTGGTTAGCAGCGGGGCTCAGCGAGCTGTCAGAGGAATAGCTCCCATGCCGCTCAGTGACCGGCTCAGCTGGGCGGTGCTGTGAGAGGGAGACAGGCAGAGAGACAGACGGGCAGACAGAAAAGTGGCCATCTGGATAGACAGGCCGCAGGGTCACATGGAGGAGTCACAGACAGGATGGTGCTCAGCTGCTCCGTGTCTGTGCTTTCAGCCTCAAAATCTTATAAGACTACACAGCAACGGCTGGGGATGGGAATTGATTGAGTTCTGAGCAGAATTAAACTGGAAATTGAAACTGTATAGTTTTTGTTTGACTTTGGCCTGTTTGAACAATTTTACTTTTTCGTGTTTACGTCATTTTTGGTTTAAGCTTTCAGCAAAAAACATTTTCTAATGATTTAGGATAAAATGTTGACCTTTGCGATCAATGTATTTACATATTTGTCCACATAACAATATCATGCTTTCATTTCAATTCCATTATTTGTTTCCCACAACCATGATCTATTTTTAAGACGTTTAAATCAAGTAGGTCATATCATTTTCATCCATTATATACATGTCTCCCTTTCTCTCCATTTTCCTTGATAATACAGGGAAAACAAACTATTTCCATGGGTTTCATTCTAAAATAGCCCTGTTTTTATTTTGCACTCATTTAATTTAATGATATATGAAAACATTGAGGCCTTCAATATGTATTAAAACACATTGAAATCCACCATATCTTATAAATTCAGTACTCTCAACAAGGATGTGGATAGGAGCAGCTGTTGACGGGTGAAGCAGATTGAGCTGCCAGTAGATGGCATCTGATACCTGCTTTAGATGTGTGAATGTCCCACCATCATCCTGCGATTTCCCTGCAAATCTACTGCTGGATTCCTAATAACACACACATTCCTATAAAAGACAAATATATAAAACATTATTGTCTAGGTAAGATGAAATAAGCCTTTCTTATCCACACCAAAATAAAAATGTAATAATGATAATAAAACTAAAAACACATGTTAAGAATGAAGACATGCCGTCACAAAATCCTGTACATATTATTGCAGTTTGGGCTCACACATTCATCTTGATTTTTAGTTTTGTTTAATGCATCAATTCATAAATTAAAGGATATTAATTGCTTCAATAGACCTTTTTTTTTTTAAAGCTGCAGTAACTCTTCCTGTCCCATTAGTTTGCAATTTAAACATCTTTTTCTCTTGTGCTCAATAAAACAAGTCATTTTTCACATTTTTGTATAACTTCATGATAGCATTTTAAAGAATTAGACCAAAGTTGAAAATTCTTCACAGGAGAAATAACTCCACTCACAGCGAACATAAAAACCATGTCAACGGCTTTAAATGCCTCTGGTATTGCAGTCTGGCATGTCTGTCTTGAGCCCATCAAATTAAAGCAGGTATTACTGGGAGAAAAAAAAAGCTCTAAGTGAGATGTATTTGATTGCAGCTTTAAGAATGGCCCCATCTCCCCTCCTAAACATATGGGTCTGTGTGAGCTGTCCGGCCATATATTTTCAACACTGCAGGACATTGTCTTTTTTTATGCCCCGTGATCCATCCTTCATACATGCCAGAAAAGTGTCAAGGCCTTCTGGGAGTGAGAAGAAAACGTGCCGTGGCAGTGAGCGTTCAGCTGGCAGAGAGTGAGGATCCGCAGCCAGCTCTCTGGGTAAGGAATGCCTTCTGGTTGTGTTGGTCGGCAGATCAGTCACACATCAAAAGATGCTGAAAGATTATTCTTCTATTTAAGTACTACGCAATAGCCTATCGCCATTGGGGAGATTTTAGTACACACAGTTCTTGATTAGGTTGGAGACCGCACTATTTAAGGGGATTGTATCATTTAAATCTTTTTCAAAATTCATTCCCTGTCAAAATGACATGTGTTAAAACTTCAAATGTTATGTTCGGTCTTTCTACATTTTGTCACACTTTCACTAGACTTTAATACAATTTGGTTTGGATGTTTCAGCTTTTTCTCCAAATTATGATTTGTCACAACAACAAATATCAAATTGTGTTTGATGACAGGTGTCAACACCCACAGGACATGTCCATGAGGACATTTCTTTTAATTCTTTTTTTCTTACAAATGTAGCTGTTCTCAAAATCCATCACCTTCACTTTTCAGGTCTTGTGCACAAACTCTGACATTTCAAATGTCCTTTTCAAGAGTGCATCTGTAAGATTGCAGTACGTGAATATCCGTGTTACAAATGAACACGTTTGGAGAATCCGACCGAAAATGAAGACCACACAAGTAGACAGATGGTCACGGCTATGCAATCAGCTTAACAACAGGACAACAAAAGAGCAGCCACGCCTTAGATAAAGGTGCTTAACCTCCAAGCATGCTAAGTGCCCCTCGCTCCATTACCACTTAATAGGCCTAATCAGTTTTGGCCCAGATTAGATTTTGAATCTATTGCCACCAAAGCACAGTGGCATATTAAATTAGTGACTTCATTAGACTGAGCAGGGTCATGTTGTGTAGTTGGTGTTCCTCGGAATAATAGGTATTATCAGCAGTGGTGTAAGCACTTAAGCTACATCACAACCATGCTACTGTAAGGAAGGATTATGGGTGTGGATGGTAGTAAAGCTCTGTTAAATTGTCTGTTTTTGAGTATACAGCTTTTCTTCTATTATTGGACAGAAATGGAATAAAAATGAAAAAAAAAAAGAATGCTGATATCCTAATTTATGATTAAGCATTTCTGTAATTACAGAGCATGCTAAAGAAATTAAAAGTAGGAAATATGTTTCAAGCATCTTAACAGTTTCTCAGCAAATAAATAACCATAGAGACATACAAACACCAAAATGCCTGTTGAATAATTTCTGTGACAAAAATAGGTGCGTGTGCTAATTGCTGTTGAGAATTGTAAATTTGCACGATTATGTTCTTCATATTTCCATCCGTAGTTTTTATGTTTATTCAAGCACAAGATCAAATGTGGTGTAGCCATTTTCAGCATCAGACACACAGCCAAACCTCCTTCAGATCTGATAGATCAAGGCCTAAAACTTCCTACATAATCTTTGCTCAAAATAAATTAAAGTCAGGGGAGAGGAGCTGCACAGGCGGCTCAACTGACTGACTAACGCAGCAGCCCTTCAGCTTTTAGATGGATAGATTTCTACAACGGAGTCATATTTTCCAGTGAAACGAAACGCAGTGCGAAGCATGCCATGCCACACGCTGGCAGAGCAGATTGCCCCAAAGCATTTTACCCCATCAGATATAAGACAGCTCCGCTTAAGAAATAAAGACATGTCATGTATGTGCTGCTGCTCTGCAGACATTGTATTCAATTCTGTATGATCCATATATTCAAACACAAACCATTTGTTTGAAATGTTTAGATATGTTGCTCTAACAGCTCAGTTACATGTAAAGGATTCCATTTTTGGAAAAAGGTTTGAATAATAACTTTTTTTTTTTTTTTTTGAGCTCGTAATGATCTCCTTTCGTCTTTGCCTTGAATTTGGTCGAAAAATAAGAAGTTAAACACAAATCCACTACTCTTCACATTTTAAAAAATGCATCTGAAGATGTTGTTGTTGCCGTCGTGATGAGTCTTATATTGACCTATTAAAGCACAAGGTTACATATAGGCATAGCATGTGTACTTAAATACATACAAATAAAAAGCATGAGAGCAAGTTACATGTAAATAGATATTCTGCGGAAACCTTTAACAACCATTTCAGAGGCTTCATAGAGACGCACATAATACAGAAGAGCCCGACAGATGATCAGAAAAGACAGGCTCTACTGACACGGCTGAGCGGTGCATGAATGTTTTCTTGACAAATAAAAAACACTGCGCTGGTAAAATTCACTGCAAGGACCAATTTCAGGCCTCTTGCACCAGTTTGAGGAATCAATACCAGGCAATGGAGCAGGTTGGGGCTGGGATCGATATCTGATGATACAATCATATCTTACTTCTTGACACTGTTAGAAGCACCCCACACTGGGGAGGATGAGCTGTGGGCGGTTAAATGAAAACAAGCAAGGAAAATACAGGTTTGATCGACGTTTATGTTCAAAAATGCAACAAAAGTAACTGAAAATATTATTTCTAGAGGATTCATTCATTTATTTTGTATTTTCTGGTCATGGATTTAGACTTCTGCACTACTTAAACCAACATGAATAGTAACAGTTTTGAAATGGTTGGAGCGGATTTCATTCAAATAGAGACTGTTTCATTTTAACAAAACAAAGAGACAAAGGAATGTGAGGAAATTGGTTTCATCTGCAGCAGGTAACTTTGTCTGGGTGTCAAATCGTATCCTAAAAAAATTATCTACCTTCCATCATAAAATATATCTTCATGCGAGATTGTCTCTTTTTAAAAAAAAAAAAAATACAAATACAACAAATACTAAAATAAACACATTTTTTTCAAAAAGCCTATTAGAATGTCTCTGGAACCACGCATGTTATTTCTTATTTATTTTTTTGTCATCTTATTCCCAGCATGAGCGAAACACAGCGTTGCCTTGCAGACAGCCTCAGTCGCGGCTGATGACAGATTAATGAAAAGGGTTCAATCTCGGCCTGCCGGATGGTTTTGCACATGAAGCAAAAAGCAGTGATGTCAGGGGTGGTTTCAAACAAGCTGGTGGTCACACAAACGCACACTCAATCATATATGGACACGCTCAGATGGAAGGGGGGGGGGGGGGAGAGTCACTTATTCAACAGAACGTAATATGATATTGGATAATAACTGTAAACATAGTAGAGCGACATGAACTGTATGCCATAACACAAGCGCATTTCACTCACACCTGCCCTGCTGATGATGCGCATACTCTATAATGAGCATACATCGGGCCGGTTTCAGTGGCATCTTGAGGGTTAACGGTGCTTATATGCGAAGCCTTGAAAACAATAAGCCTCCCATGTGATTTAACAGTATATCCTAGGATTTAAAACTTGGGCTCTTTAAAGTTGTATGTAAAAGCCCTTAAACCTCACCACACCCTAGAGAGGGAAGCTGCTTTCTTTATAGTCTTACATTGACTTCCATGGACTCCCGACCATGAGTCACCCTGTGTGCGTTGCCATCACCCTCCCTCACACCCCTCCACCCCCTTCCCGCACCCACCAAAACAGAGTGCCTTGGCTTTTAATGGGCCAACAGGGCTTGGCTTACTACAGTGGCATAGCCTAGCCAATGCAAACCAAATTATTGCTGAAGGAAAACAGCAGAAGGCAATTAAATCCCAGTTAGGCTGATCATTCCAGTCTTGATTAACAGGGTCAATGAGGGGAGTCTTCTTCTTTTCATGTCCATAGTGTTAATTTATCCTTTTTTAATTGCAATGATGACAAGTATGCAGGTTACATTCTCTTACCATTAGTGAGTAGCTGCTTGACAGTAGAAAAATAATGAGCACTGCGTGCGTGCGTGTGCGTGCGCAGGTAAGCAGGAGAGTCTGCACATATGATGACATCACTGGCACGATAGCATCAACAATTAAAATGGCTGCCTGAAAGTTTACATTAAAATACAGTCAGCGAGTTTTGGCAGGGGTGATATTGCACTGTAGGTGCCAACATTGGCAATTTTGAATTAAAAATAATCCCATTTGTTCTAGTGGTGTCAGATGTTCTGGTCCTCAGACTGTGTACCTACTAAAGTAAGCATGCACAACCACTGCCGTGGTTCCATTGCACTAATGCTGCCGTTTCTTCTGGCCAAGGCCCTGCATGGTTTTGATTATCACGTATCTCTTAAACTCAGTGTCTTTCTCTCCAAACATTTGCCAACATGCTTTCATTTCAGTCTGTCTGCCTGTCCGTGGAGGAATATCCTCTGCCACAGCGATTTTACGATCAGTGATAATGCAGAAAAATTATGTCTCTATGCTGTCTTCTCGTATGATAAAGGCCTGAGGCAAAAATCTTACAGCTGCATAATCCACAGTGTTGATTTTACATCATTATAATGTACTTCAATATAACATTGTGAAACATCACATGGTGAATGTGTAACTAGAACGTTAAGCACAGAATTTGCCTCTCCCCTCACCCCTCTTACTGTTGACATTCATACTGGAACACACTCCAGCACAAACACACACATCAACAGAGGAGCAGTGATCCACTGTTTGCTGACCAAATGACTGCCTTCGCGTGGAGGAGAGGAGGAGGTGGGAATGAGCATGGTGGCAGTGCATTCTCCGCTGCTATTTGTTACTATACAGTCGTCACTCAAGTCATAAGTTAGTCTTTGAGGCTAATCACAGCTAACTCCTCAGAACCTCACCACAAGCCTCTTACCACCCCGTCTCATTCCCACATTCCTACAACCCTCTTTCCTCACCACTCCCACATCCACCCTCCGCAGCCCCATCCGAGCCCACCCTCACCTTCTCAATCCACTCTTGGATCATTTCAATTTGCATCCCAACTGGCCCCGGGATTCCCTAGCCCTGTTAAAAGGCAGGCTATTTGTTGTGCTCCGCGGTTAATGCCGCGCAGAGCTTTAAATACCCATATCAAATCTTGGAGGCTCAACAGATTCAGTTTTGCAAACCTGTATCGAACAGAGGTTCAATCCGTCAGCTTAGAAGTGTACACTCCTTAAGTTGTGTGATAAGGTAAAACCAATCACTGGATTAGGCTCTCTCTGTCAGTGATGGTGTTTTTTCAGTGCACAGCGTTGCTTTGCTGAAACAGGATAAGCTGATGGAGTAACATTATGGTGCTTGAGATTTCTTTTTCAATAAGAATATACTATTAATGGATTCTGAAGCCAGTGTATGATGCTGCTCTAGCAGTTGTGGATAATGCATTAGCATTAGCTGTGAAATGCAGTTGTTGCCGGATACCATGGGCAATCATCTGTCAAAACCACAAATTTGGTTGTTTTTATCATGCAAATCCAGCCTTCTACCCGTTATGATTGATTGTGGTTTTAAAGTAGGATAGCAGTGTTTATTCTCATAGAGCTTCTCACAAACAAACCTCAGCCTTTAGATTCACAAGTATAATTGTTGCCCAGCATATGGTGGATTCATAACTCCAGAAAGGGAGAATCTTAAGAGTCTGCTGCTTTTTGTGGTTACTCTGCCTTGTTCCATCTGGTTTTGGGGGAGATGTGGGAGGTTTTGGTACACGGCGAGCTTGAGTGAAAATTCATGGCAGGTACATAAATAATCACCCAGCTATATATAAATATAGGCTACAACTTCTGTTTCTGGTCGGAGTGTTGCAAGACTGTCTTGGATGACATTTGAGAGGAACGCGGAGCCATCCGCAAACTGCAAAGTACAAACCGAACGTCCTCTCCCTTTCCCCTCACATGGAGCTGGGTTTCCACTTTGTCCTGCCAACAAGCGTTCCCTGGAAGCTCCCCGTCTGACATTTTACGCTTGGTCGAACTCACACTTCAAGCCTTGAGGCATCGTTTGTGGACAGCTATGATCCAACTGTCATATTCTTTTTTTCTGTTGGTTTTGCGTGAATGCAAAGAGATCAGTGTGGTGATTGGTGATGAAAACCCTTCGAGCGCTTTTGACGACTCAAGTGAGAAAAATTGAGAGGCCGCTTATTTGAGTTTTCTGGGCCATAAAGTGCCAGATCACAGCAGGGTTTTGACCACGGATTTGCATGCAGCCGTCTTAACACTTCAGTATGTAATGCACAATTAGTGTACTCAGGAAAACTCATTTATTGTTCACTATCTAGCAAGGCAGACACATAGTTGAATGTTTGAAAGGGAGCATGAGTTTAGGTAATTTCGCGCAAATGAGACTTTCCTGTATGTATGTGTGTGTGTGCGTGCGTGCGTGCGTGTGTGTGTGTGTGAGAGAGAGAGAGAAAGACTTTAAAAGCACTCTTCATCTCAGTTCATGTGCTTCTTATAAAACCAATGTAGTTTATTCAAGAAATTACATAATAAAATGTAAAAACTGTTGGGCAAACTGTGCTGTAAATATAGCAGCAGGGCAATGAGTGATTAGTGAAAGTAGTCATTTAGTCTGGCCATGAGATGATATGACAAATTTAAATATATTTTAATAATTAACGTTTTGGGACACTTGAAAATCCCGAACTTAATGGGTTATAAACCGTTGACCTATAAAATTTCACAAGGATACGTTTCCAAATCATTTAATTGTAGGCAGCAGCTTCTAAAACGTTGCACACATAAACCTTTTATCTAATTAGGTTTTGCACAATGTTGAAGAAGAAAAACACATATTGCAATGAAAAACTGATATTCCATTTAAAGGACACCCAAAGTAGTTGCTAGAAATAAACATTAATAATTGAGGTCATATTTGTTTGATTTATTTTGTCTGAACACAATAATTCTTACTTAACACTACTTTCAACCACTCCCTGTTACATCAGCTGACAACATCATACAATCAAACACTGTTAATCTGCACGAGAGCATCAGTTGCAGCAAATTCCTGCACTGTATAACACAAGTGTATAAATGTTGGTTCAATTGTAAATCATGTTGTAGCCAATGATAGCATTGTGTAGGGACCCGTCCCAGCTGCACGTTGTGGCCCACCTCCTCCTCTAAAGCCTCCATGTGGCAGCTGGTGGTCTAAGTCCACCCTCAACCAGTCCACCCACCATGTTGCCTCAGGTGAAATGGACACAAAAAACTGAAAGAAGGGCGTCCATATCTGGCCATTAGCTGGTTGCTATGCTAATCCAGGGATTACATGAAATACATTTCCCCCACTTAAGGTTTCCCAGAATTCACAGACTAGTAACGACAAACCTGCTTCCAGACCGTCTATATCCCAGAGGTATGCATTAATCTTTAATGTGCCCCGAGTCAGAACAGGCCTGATGTCCAGTCATCACATGTGATCATCATACTATTTAATGTGAGCTGTAAAAGGAATACTGATTTCACTGAGGTCTTTTGTGAATATGTCAATTTAGATCACGTGTATCTGATGCTTTTGTCCGAAGTGACTAGACATAACACATGTTATCAAAATCAGATTAGTCAAATGTACTTCCCTTTCTAAATATGGTTCCTGTATATTTTCCCCATTGTCCTAAAGATGGTGGAAGCTCTTGATTGAATACAATAATAGCAATAGTGTTTTATTGTTGTAATCATTGTTGTAATGGCACTAGTGTCTGATCAACACTAGTGCCAGACAAGAATGCTGATATCAGAGGATTTTGCCAAAACCTGGATTACGTTCAATGCCAACATTTTAAAAAAAAAGGTGTTTTTGTTGTCAACATCCGTGAATGGAGCTACTTTAGAGTTTGGGAAAGATGGGGCAAATTATCTGGTGTGACGAAAGTGATGTATTTTATATTTCCTGAATCAACAACATCACTAATTAAAAAAAAGCCATTTACAATAAGCAGTGCTAATTCAAACGAGTAAGATACAAAGGCAGAGAGAAAAAAATCTAAAAATGTATCACAATTTGGTCACTCGCATAAAGATAAGGTCACACTTTTGTACATGAGGCACTCTAATGAAACCGAAAATGTATACAGTAAAAATGAATAGTGCTGTGTATCAGTTTAGTTTAACAAACTAAAGTTTCTGATTCAAAGCCACAGCTCTTGGCCCATGAAAAATCATCAGCGCACACAACAAAGGGGTAATCACCACAGTCTGATTGTTACAGCCCTTGGGCCTGTTATCATGTGCTTACAAAGCAATGTTTTTAACTAGAACACAACAATGGAACAGCCCGTACTGAAGAGACCGCCGCACCCTTGAGCCACTCAAACACCTGGTGATGTCCGTCAAACAGTAGGGGAAGACAGGTTGATACTAAACCCAACAAGTGAGGCTCCAGGCAAAGGATGAGAGCTGCTGTGCAGAGTTAAGATGTTTGGTTCAGCTTAGGTAGACAATGCTCCAGGGTTCATTTTCATTTTCGTAGCAAACTACGACATTTTAGGCCACATTTATGAAAAGCTACATTACAAAATTCAAATGACAGATTTGGGAAGTTCTGTTTAATCACAAATGACTGACATAAACAATTAACATCTTCTGCTGAAATGAATGTTTTACGTAGAAAATTTGATGCCATATGCACAAGTGGGGAGCTGGTGGCACTATTGATCCACTGACCCCAACACTGCTCAGTCCAGCTAAGAGCTAATGTTGACCCAGGAGTGGAGATCTATATGGACAGTGCTTCTGTCAGTGTAGCGTAAGGGATGGGCAAGTAAAATCTAAACATTTGCCTTTGGGTTTGACCAGCAAAGAATAACTCTGAAATAGCCAATACAGGGCAAGCACGACATATGATGTTACCTGTCTAAGGTGGGTCAGTGTTTTCAGACTCAAAATCTCTAAACAAACACTAGAAAAAAAGTCACACAAACAGACCAGCAGTAATCGCGTCATACAATCCCAGCGGTGATAGTTGTGTTAAATAGAGGCTCTGCAGTTTTAATAATCTCACTGTAACCACATTTTCGGAATATCATGCAAGTCTTTCACCCTCTACTACAAGTTGCAGCTTGAAAAGTCATCTCAGAATACTGCTATTTTGTTGGCACCCTTACTGTAGGACGATAATTAGCCAGCAGGCAAAAATGATCAGTCAATGTGAATGTTAACATGTGACTAATCGTGCATACAGCCTTCAGTATGCAAATAATTATTGTTCACATGACAGTGATGTGCACTTAGCTAGGATAATTTGCTAGTGGAGCTAAAAAACTGATATTCTTCAAAGACAAAAATCCGTCTGATGTAGGGTCTGTTCCGACCCTTAAGCTGATACATTCATCACCTGCGAGAACTTTGTGAAACACAAACTATTTTCTTAATAATCTCACTAGTGATGGACAGCGTACCTTTGGGTCTCCTTATTTGAATGATAACATATTGCCACGTGCTTTCCCAGCTTGATTAAAAAAATAAACAAATTAAATAGAACATGCATTTTAGAAAAATCAAACACTCCCGTCGCCCACAGCTCGTCTATTAAGCTACTTGATCTCTGGATAGTTTTTTTTTTCCTCAGCATGTTATTATGCCCCTTATAAGCTTCTGAAACCACACTCATAGAGGAACACTACCACATACAGGTGCAAGGACAAATAACATGGTATGCAAAGAGATTATTGACAGTGTAACTGTTTTTTATGGAAAATCATACAATCAAGTTGAAACAAGCAACTCAATTAAGGACCTATTTCCAGGCTAACAAAGCTGTAGTTCAATTTGATGTTGATACCATTAATATTAAATACGTGGAAGTGTTTCCAAGGAGAAAAAAGGAGCAGATCTGTGCCTATTAATGCAGAAAGAACAGTAAAATTAACACAAAAGAGTAGCGTACGACTTCTGAATACATCCCTATGACTGACAGCATATCTGGATCAGATATATAAAAACCTCATCCAACTGGCGCTCCCAACCAGGTTGACATGAATTCAAAAATAGAGATATGTCTGTGCTAATGTGGATCAAATACCAAAGTCAGGTGAGCCAACTGTCAGCATGATGAGGTCACTGCGCTCTCTTCTTATGCTTTGTTATGCTCAAGTGTTGACACAGTTCAATCAAAATAGCTCCATTTGACCGTCATTGGCATTCTCGATGGCTAAAAGCATGCAGAGAATATATTTTTAGACGCGTGTGTGCCGCTGTGTGCACAAATGTACGCATGCACATGGCTGCCACCGATTATGCACATACATGATCCCCTGGAGGAAGACAATAATATTGGCATTAAACACCTCAAGATTCTGCTGCTTTTTAATATATCTTAAATTATGTCAGGAAAAATACTGGAACATCACACAAAACCCACAGTCAGTGTATAATGCTATCTCATAAAGCTACAGAGCTCTCTAACAACATTGACATAGGGAGCATGCAAACAAATGTCAGCCCCTATAACATATGAAATACTTATCGTAACCAATTTTCTCCTGTCAATCAACCTGGGAATAATGACAGAGGGCTGAGAATCAATACGCCACAATTGAATTTTTCGACTCCCAAACATGTCTCATTCTGCACCATAAAAGACTGTCAAATGTCATGAGCTGCGGGTGGAGTCTAAAGATTTATTTTACTTCCACCGCTGCAGTCTATTAGCATTAACGTCCCTTTTACCACCGGGGGAAAAAGGAGGTCGGGACTCTTCTGCTTGTTTTACCAGTGAGTGCCGAAGGACAATGCTAGATGTGTGTATGCACTGTTCCTATGTAATGAATATGCATGTGTTGCAACTCGCAGCGGCCTGTGATGCAAATGTACGGCTGACAGGAGATTTGTAATGTCTTCCATGAAATCGAGGCAGCTTTATTAATGAGGATTCTTTTTCTTGTTAGAGGAATTAGAACATTTATTATTCTATTTTTAAGGACAACATCTTTATTTTCCATCTGTACTCGTGAATTTAGTGAATAAAACAAATGATGGGAACAGTTTTCAAAGATTTTTTATAGTACATAATAACATGTTACTATATTTCTTGTTATTTCCTTTTAGTACTGAATGTTCCCATGACCTTTTCCTTGAATGACACAACAAGATCTTCTTTACTGTTAACCGCCACTGTAGCGGAAAATAACAGAGGATGAAGCTACTGAGCAGTGCGGTCTTTGTCTATCACCTCATTTACAATACGGTGCCCTCTGCCTCACATAATCAATTAAAAGACGGCGGGGCTGAAGAGGCACCCTACCAGTCACAGAAGTTTACATCAAAAGGAAGAGATGCTTTTGAAGACTTGCCTCATCCTTGAGAGTCTTCCCTGAGAATGCAAGGACAGATTTAGTCACTGATAGATGTGGTTCTGGCCTACTTCAAGGTCTCGTCTAAAACGTATCAGATTGCACTGCTGCATTGTAGTACAGTATTTCACTGCCGAGCTTTCTGTGAAGAAGAAAACACTGGCCATGAAGTTTTCACTTCAAGGGATACAACATAATTTATTATTATTCTAATTAGCATTTATTTTTAGTGCCAAATGCACCATAGAGCTGCAACGGTTAGTCGACTAATCAATTAGTTGTTGGACGGACAAATAATCAGCAACTATGTTGACAATCAAGTCATTTTATTATTTTTTTAATGGCAGAAAAAGCTGTTTTCAGCCCCTCAAATATAGAGGTTGCCTACATATTATTTTAAACTGAATATTTTGGGGTTTTGGACTGACCAAACAGGACATTTAAAGACATCCCCTTGTCCCTGAAACTGGGATGGAAATGTCTCACTATTTCTCTCACTATTATTTGACATTTTACAACCCAAACAAATTGAAATAATAGTTTATTGCAACTCTAATGCACCATAACAATCACTTCAGCCATGTTTTCTGCAGTTAACTCAAACCACATAACATTACCTTGTTGCCTGATAGGGTCCCACAACAAAGCCCAATGACATTTTCGCTTTAGTGGAGGTTTATAATAAAAAGAAGAAATAGGCTTACAGTGAGGGTGGAAATTGTAACCCTGACTTTCTTAGTGCCATCTTCATCTCATTGGACTGCACATTGGCCCTGTCACTGTCATCTTTATCCATGATAGGTGAGCTAGCTAACATCTTACAACAGACTGAAGCCCACTGACAGAGAGGAAGGGGCTGTCTCCAAATTAAGGGCCATTTTATGGTCTAACAGCTGTGCCGGTAGTATTGATTACCAGGCACTGTGAATGGGCCTGAACACTTTTTTATGAAGTGAGGAATTCTGGGTCTACATGGCTGGCGCCGAATGGGAGCGACCACAGGACGGTCTATGTGGCCGTGCTGAGATATTGATGTGTCCTGTTCACATCCATGTGCCAACAGACGCCATTATTTGATATGCACTCAGCAATAAAATGGTCCATTCTTACTGCAACCAGATATATTGTTAATGGCCAGCGCTTTAAATGTCTTCTCTATATGTGCTGGGAGTTGTCACAGGAGTTTTTTTGGAGTCCTTCATGCGAAGAAATTGATAACTCAATAAAATAAAAAAGTGACTGGAGACATTAATGTTGTAAATCATAAATCTGGGCAGCTGCAAGAGTGAAAGATAAAAATTATGATTTATGAGCGAACACACTGCAAAAAAAGTCCATATTTTTCAGTCATTTGTTTCTAGTACGCTGACATCTATTCCGACATCTATTGCAGCGTTTCTGATCTGCAATAATTACACTTTCATTTAAATACCACATTTTCCGTCTGATTTGGAAGCGATTCACTGGTTCCATACTCTTTGAAAGACTAAAACTAAAAGTTCAGATTTTGTACTGTTAAGAAATCTCCATATGTGCTGCAAATGTGGTTGTGTGCACTCAATTATGTTACTTACAATAGAGAAAATTGCGTGCTGTAAATCGCGTTGGATGTGTACAACGGTATTGTGGAAAATCTTTTTACCGTTTCCGTAAATTTTTTGAGGTTTAGGACAGTTTTCCCTTAATTCGATTACAAAAATCTCAATATATCGCCTTGCTTACAGTTTCACAATATATTGAATCGAAACCCCTGTGTCATGATTTGCATCGTATGGCCAGATTCTTGCCAATAAACAGCCCTATTCGCTTTCTTTTTTTAATTCTCAGATCCCAGACTGGGTGAGAACAATGTCATTATTGTCAAAAAGAATTGCGACCAAAACTGTGAAAATAAGTGTGTAACCAGTAAAACCAGTAAACCAGATTTCCACAAAAACACTATATGCCTTGGTGGTTAGCCATACAGTAGATGGATATTTTTTGCAGTGCAAGCAGTGGATGTTCTTGGTTCCCAGAGACCCTTGTGGTCATCAGAACAGGTGGCTAGAAGCTGATTTTGGCGAGAAGACAGCCAAAATTGAGAGCTTGGGAGCACAGGTGTAAGAGTAATCCAATCCACTTAGAACAGAAGATAATCATCCTTTTATAGGAGCGTATCAGGGCGCAAACATGTCCAGTTTATAATGTATGGGAAACTATGTCCCATCGATAATAAATCAACCCCATCCCTTTGAGTGACTCAATATGTGTGTGTGAGTTGGTGGGCGTTTATGTTTACTAGTGTCTCAGTGTGTGCGCGCTGGTGTTGATGACACAATAGCGCGGCTGGCTTCTGGCTCAAGCAGAGTTATGCAGAAGTTGTTGGTTGTTTTGCTGATCCCTTTCTGTCAGTGTCGCAAGACGCGTCATCAATCATCAGAGACTGGGAGAGCAGACCACCCTCCCCACTGGTCTCTGTGTTGGCTCAAACAAGCCCTGATCAGTATGGGAGGATTACTACATACAGTGCATACTGTATGATGTCAGTCCTAAAGAAAACCAATGACCATAGACAATGCCTCATAATAGCTCAGGGTCACTTGAGGCTGTCAATAGCGACATGGAAAATAATAGTGTGATATTAGTTATGCCTATATGTGACAGTGACAGTCCACAGGACCCACAGCTGGTCATTTGAGTTGCTCCCAGGCAAATAAGATTTTGTCCCCAATAAACAAATTTGACTAATTGTAGTTTTAAACTTGTGTTTTATGTAATATGGTTATTATTATATCATTGTATCACAAACATGAAATTTGACTTAGACAGTAGTAAATAGCTCTCCTCTGAAGGTCGGGTGATAAAACAAAATAAGACAACTACGTTAACAAGGGCATTTAATCTCGTTTATATTTTTAGTTTAGCATGTTGCCATGCTAATAGTTGCTAATCAGCACTTAACAGTGGTAAACAGTGGTAGACCTACAGCTATGGCTAATTGTGATGTCATTAGTAATGCAAGTAGCCTATTTGGTCAAAAAGCAAAGTATTCGACAAATGAAAGTTTTGACCCGATGGTGACGTTGAGGGATCACCACAAATATTACAAAAATCATCCTATGTATAGCATTAATGTCTGTACCAAATGTAATCTTAATAAATCCAAATTTTGTTGATATATTTCACCGAGTGACCAACAATCATTGCCCTCGCTAGCTTGGCAACATTTTTTTGAGAAAGTTTGGGATTTTGCAACCAAAAAAAGCTTCAAATCAGGAATATTGATATGTTTTAACCATTTAAACATCTGTCTGGTATTATGACACAGTATTGAAACCACTCAGTGTAACTGCTTTTCAAATCAATTAATGTTTCTGCAAAAAAACATCATCAGAAAAGAGTTTGGAAAGTCAAACTGTTCACATGACCTGGGTCAGTCACCCTGTCTGTACTGTACCAGGTGTGCTGTCAGCTATTGCCTCTGACATTTGTTATCTGTTAAAAAACATCTGGTTTCACTATCCACTCTCAGAAGAAGAGAGAGAGCGAGACTCATAGTTGGGGGTAGAGGGAGGTCGAGGGGTAGAATTTGGTTTACCCAACAGAATCTTTTGCCAATTCAGATAGAGCGTTTTTTTTTTTTTCTCTCTCTTTTTTTTTTTTTTTTTTTTTGGAAAGGCTTATGTCATGTTTTTGTCTTCACCACAAACTTCTGCCTCCCAAAAAGCATTTTTCATACCCCGTGTTTACAGAGAAACCACACCAGTGCATTGCTGTGAAATGAGTCGTTCCCTGTCAGCCGTGCCTTACAGGGAAGCTCTCCTCCCCTCTGCACACGAGGAGCAGAGCTCTTTCTGCTCTCTGCCACTGTAGTGGAGGCTGTTGACAGAAGTAGAGACAGGCAAACATATGTTCCCTCCAAAATACAGGAGGGGAGGGGGGCATCTTGTTTTCAAAGAGGCCATTATCGCCACAGTGTATCGCCACCCTGCGCTGTTGTTTGAGGAGGGGTTGTCTCACGGTCTCTTCCTGGTCCCAGCTGAAACTGTCACAGTCAACCAATTGAAACCATCTTTCTCTGGTGAACACACGCACACACACACACACACCTTTACACTTCCCATGCACAGGACACACACACAGATGTAGGCACATACTGCACTTAATGCAGAGGGAATTTGTTGGATGAAAGCATTTTTGAATGAGAGATGAACTTATTTAAAATGTTGCATGGCAGTAGTTAAAATACAAGTAATACCTATGCATTGGAATGAAGACTAAATATTGATAAGATTGGAGTTGTACTGTCTCAATGAAGTACAATAATGATCACTGTAGGAAACAGGTAATCTTCTCAAATGATATGTAATGAGTTAAATTAATCCCCAGATGCTCACCCACCTATTCAAAGCTGCTCCACACACGCACACAGCGCTGATGTTACACACATCCACACAAGGGGCCTGGTACCACAAAATGACAAACTAAATATTTGGGGATGGTGATATCATTCTTCTAGGCCTCATTACCATAGTCTGAAGCACAAATGTAGTTTCAAAGACTCCAAATCCCATCTCAGTTGATCTGCCAATATTCAGAGTCTGTCCTCCAACTGCCACAGCCATGCCAAAGCAATTTGTTTCTTATATTGCTTTTGGAAGCCAATATGTTTTAATTAAGGGAATACATAAGCGAAAACAACACCATAAATAATCGTCTTTCACCGTCCATGACAAAGGAATTCGTCAGATCTTTCGTTCTCAGTCAGGGCTGACACATTTTGATGGACTTAACCAATGTGAAGCAGGAAGACATGGTTTCTCATATACAGAGCGAAGTTATGTTACCTTGAATTCAGTCTATGTCCTTTTTTTTTTCATGAAATGAAATGAAAACTTTCCAGAGGCTCCAAAGCAGCATTCATTTCTAAGAAAAACTTTCTTTAAAGCTGCACTAATAAACATTTGTATATTAACGACGGCTGACATCACTACGTGTTGTGTAAAAGGGGTTGAAAGAGAATTGTCACTCAACTCTGCAATTCCACTTATTGTTTGTTTTTTACGGCTAGAAACTTTACTGTTTTGGTTCACGCTCACCGCTCTGATCAACCTTATTTCCAGCAAAAAAAGTTCAGATAAACTGATTGAACCAAACCGCAGACAGACAACATTAGCAACATTTCTATTTATTTTCCTGGCCAAATGTCCAACTTGGGAAGCCGGAAGAAAAACAATACACTTTCCTGGAAAAACGCCATGACTTCCTAAAGCTCATGGATGCTTGAAAAGTCTGGTTTTTTTTCAAGAAGCAAGCAATATAGCCAATATATTTTCAATGTGTATTAATGTGTGCATAGCGATGTTGTGCTGGATTTCAAATAAGTATCCTAAGCAGGATGTCAGGAAGGGAACTTGAGTTTTTTTAGTGCAGGATGGTCAGGATGGCGTTGAATCTTGCCGACTGTTGCATGTTGTGTGCTCTGTTCTTCCATCTGTTTTCTGGTATAGTGTACTGTATATTCTGGATACTACTGTATGCATGTTCTATTGTATATATATAAAAAAAATTGTTTGAAAAAGTTTACATTATAAAACATATCCACCTCGACTCTATTACAGACCTTTGTGAAGAGAAAAACAAACGTTGCCATATTTCTTTCAGATAAAAAGGGTTGTGGTTGCAGGTTTCTTTTTGCTCAGTTCACCACCTCACTTCAACACGTTTGGAGCCCTGCAGAGATGTGACAGATTTCGTTCCCCCTTTAGATGTCTAGGCCTCCACATTTCCATACGTACAGTGCAGTTTCATCATGGACTCATTTTGAAAGCTAAAACAAGTTTTTTTTTTTTTTTTCTGGTTATGAGTCAGCTAGGGTAAATGGATTTTCCATCTTACTCTTCATAAAGAGGGAGTATCTTTTCTCCACTCCCTGTGATGTCAAAGAACAGTCAGTCATATAGAGTGAGAGCTCTGTTGGCACCCATCGAATAGACAGTGTCGCCCCAAACCCAAAGGGATTACATGTGTGTGTCCTCTTTGTTCAGAGACATCTAGCGGCATCTGGCAACAGTCAGTCCTCTTGTGCTACTTTATGGAGACAAGTGTGTTGTGTGATCAGGTTTCTCAAGCTTCATTTATTAAATTAAGTAATGCATCACTGTGATTTGTCTAGCATTTTTTTTTTGTGGGGTGGGTGGTGGACGTACGGCTGGGAAGATACAAGGCTTTTCATATTTTGAGACAGTGGAAAGGGAGGGAGAAAGACGTATAGGGGGTGAGAAGAGCAGAGAAAGAGAGCTGGGAGAGAGGGAGATTGAGAAACAGGGAGATAGTGATAGAGAGGGAGAGGAAAAAGAGAGAAAAAAGCAAAGACAGGAAAAGGGAGGGGAATGGAGGCCCTCCTGCTCCTCTTCTCCTCCCTCAGTATCACCTCAGAGGGAGAAAACAACCTTCTGCCAGGTCGTTTCTCATCATTTGTTCGATTTGTGCTGATCCTACTTTATTTTCATTAAAAATAACTCAGAGGAAGTGCTTTAAGTTTTACACCACCTGCCCTCCCTCCCCTATGAATTTCCATATACAGGCAAGTTAAGCCTGCGTGCAATATATTGAGGTTACTTATTCTCTATGAAATAACCTTGCTAACAAACACATACAACTGAACTGTTGGTCACACAGTAATATGCCAAGTTCGACATATACTAGATACGGTTCAACCTCATAAGATTGATGATTGATTGAGATGTTGCTATAGTTACATGTGTATTTTGGGAAAAACATACAGGAGAATCATCAATGGAAATCAACAAAAGGGAATCCAGTGCATGCAGTGCCAATCTGCAGCCAGAGCCACCGCAGGTGAACAGTCTGCAGTGTCTGACTGGTCACTGTCTGCTCTTTTGACACGTCCAGCGATACAAACACTATTGATATTAATCCAGGAAGTGAAGAAAAAGTGATGTTCACTCATCATTTCAAATTAAATATGACTTGTTAACCATATGTCAGACATTTTTACTTGTGTACACGCTAAATGTGGAATTACTTTACAAATTTGACAACCAGGCAGAATCCAATTTTAGAAAACTGTAATGATGTTTGCAGATATGGAAATGTAAAGCAGCTCACTCAGAGAACCTAGTGCAGAGAATATTGAAACTACATGAATCATAAGGTGTTATGGTCCTACATGTATGGGGGCTATCTGTTCTTAATTAGAAACACACATTTGTTTGTTGTTGCAGTTTCTACGGTTTACCTGTCATACTTCATCAATCGAAATAGTGAATGATTTTATTAATTCAACCCACAGTGCAGTCTCATATTTTCTGACAGGCTGCTGCTGCGGGGGCTGCGTAGCCTGCCAGAGCATCATCCCATTAGTTTGACTTTATTCTTATTCCCATCAGGTCTTTTGACTGCGAATGAGTATGAGAGGGAGGCCAAGAGGTCACTGGTGACTAATTTTCTGAGCACTCACAGATTGTGTAAGTAATGGAGCACTTATTGCATTCGCTCCCCCATCACTGCAAACAAGACCCAAAAAATCCATACAAATTCCCACACGTAAGATAGCGCCTGGGGAAGGGAGAAGTGGCCCATCTTTAAGATATAGCGAGCAGCATGGAATAGGCCTAATGTGCAATTTAAAATCAATATCTAAAAAAAAAAAAAAAAAAAAAAAAAAAAAATGCCTATCCTACGTAAGACAGCATCATCTAAATATCAATAGGGCCTCTCGGTGCTTCAGAGAGAGCTGGGTGCGAGGAGACTCAGATCCGAGGTGATTTGACCAAGGATTTCACACCATCTATCCAGAGGAATCGGGTTCTCACTGCCTCTCTTTCAATTTTAATACAGTGCTGTACTTGGCGCATGAGGTTTAATAAAGTAGCAGTGTCTGTCAAGCCAGGTGTAGCTTCAATCCTTTCATATTCTAAGTAAATCCCAAAGAAAGGTGTTGAGGATACCAGCAGAAGAAGACAGGCAGGAAAAGAGGGAACCGGAGGGGGGTGGGCATGTTTTTTTCCCACTCATCTGCCCAATGTACTATATTCTTTTTTTCCCTTTGCAATTCTGTGGATTTCAAAGTAGTGTTATTTTCGAACAATGTAGCTTCTGTGCATTTCATGCTGGATTTTCTAGAAGATGACCTGTGACTCTGTTTCTCTTAGAGACCCATGTTTTATCAAGGAAACGTACCATATCATCACTCAAAGAATCAATTGCCAATGTCTTCGACTTGAGCGAGATCATAATAAAATCATCAAATTCAAAGCAAACAACAACAAAGACGTATTTCATGTCTCCGACAATCTTTTGCATCTTTTCTCCCTGATTATATTTAGCTCTCAAACGTTTGGAAACAGAAAATGAAAGAGACCATCCATCAGAGAAAGGTAACTTTAAATATAGCAACATTTTCTCTCATTTAAATTGTTATACTGTATCTGGCCCAAAATTGTATGGGATGTGATGCATGGATATTTTTATTTTCATTTTCAAATTCATCCAGTCGGGCCTTGGAAAATGTCCGATTTAAAAAAGGTAAGTAAGGTAAGTAATGCCTCTGTGTCTGTGTTTGCTTATCTGAATTCCACTGGACAGGAATCCTCTGATAAGGCCGTCAGGAGTGGAGAAGGAGAGAAATGGGAGGTGGTGAAGACTCTACATGTACCTCAGAGCACGCTGAAGCAGGATGGCAAGAAGGGAAGGAAACTATTCTTCATTTCATAAAAAAAAATTAAAATTAAAAAAAAAGAAGATATTTCTGCAAAAAAGGCAGCGGAACCATTTCTGCACAACAGTTTTCATCATACTTGGTGATTTGAGTTACAAAGATTCATTTCAACCAGTGTGTCCAGTTCTGTTACATAGTTTCTGCTTCCAGTGATGTAACATGTGACAACTTGTGAATTTGGGTTGAATAATTATTGTAGAGCTGAAACAATTAATCGATTGGCAAATTGACAGAAAAGTTATCTGCAACTATCAATTAATTGAATCAATTTAATATTCAATTAATTGATAATTGAAGACATTTATTGATTTTGAGCCTTTTGAGTTTGAAAATGTGCTGCTTTTCTTTGTCTTGTGTGAAAGTAAACTGAACACATGTGTTTGTTGGACAACACAACACATTGAAGAAACTGTGACCAGCGTTTTTCCCTAATTATTGATGCTTTACGCACTAAACGGCAAGTCAATTAATTGAGAAAATAATCAGCAAGTTAATCGATGATAAATAACAATCATTAGTTGCAGATAGATTATTGTGCTACATCAGTCGGATATTGAGACCAACAAAGACTAAGTCAGATTAAGTCTTCGAGTCTTCGACTGCTTCTTGAAGGGATTTCATCAAGCGGGCTGTAGAAACAACAATTAAATCTTTTCTTGAAGACTTGTTCAACATGTTAATCTGCTAAAATCCTGTCTGATATCATCTGATACAGACACACAGCTGTCTTATTAATAGACTGCTTCGGCCAAGGTCGGGAGGGCGGGGGGGTGTAATGGTGACCCCCGGATGACCCTGGCTGCACTGGCCTGTGGGGGGCGTGGGCTCTGACCGATGGATATGTGACCGCAAATTGATTGGGGCTCTGGTTTGAACAGGGCATTTAAGTTTAGTATCGACACCAGCTATCGTGTCTGTAAGGGTAAAAATGTATTTCATGTCTTTGAAATTGGACTCATGTCTTGCTTTAATCTAGTGAAATCCATGTTCAGGAGGGAAATAACCAGAACAGGCTGTCTGAAAAATGTCTAACATTTAAATATTGACATTTGCATCTCAAAATGCATATAGTTTTTCCTAACATCTCAATTACTTGCAACATTTAACATGTTATCTGTCATCCAAATCATGTTAAAATGATAACAGAATAGACCGTGTGCTCTGCTCCTGTTAGCGTGACAATGTTTGGCCTCTGGCCAGCGACATGTTTTATTTAATAATGTGGGAATTTTCTACTGTTTTGCTTTCATTACAGTCTAGGAGGCTAAAGCTGAAAACAGAAACAGAAAGCCAGTTGCTTTAAAGCCTGAACTTTACGGCCCAACAACTGTCAGATGCAATATGAGCATCTGGATTCAAAAAGGGAGGGTTTTTTAACAGGATGTCTGCTTAATGCGGCAGTATTCTTTTTTTTTCCTCTCTCGAAATGTGTGCTCTCTTTCTTGTATTTCTGAGTATGCTGGAAGTCTACAACTTTACTGGTGACCACCCATTGCAACCTGGGACCATGCTAACTCTGGGGTCCAGAGATTTAGGCTGCAAAGGAACTAAAGCCAAAAGCCGTAGGGGAGTATTTCCGCGGCTGGGATGAAAAGTACGGCTCAGGCTTTGGGAGTCACAGGGACACAGGGAAAAGGAGAAGAGGGAGGGAAGGGTAAGGAGGGGAAATTTATTTCTGTTCTCTTGCTCCTGGGCCAGTCCGCAGGCCCATGTATCAAAAAGACCACCGCATTCGAGATGAGCCCGTAGGCCGATTCGTGGCAGAAAGCCCAACACAGGAGACCTACTGTCCGTAACCTTGGGCATATTTGGATTTGGTAACTGGCAAATGTAAAGGCCACTTTAAAAAGAGATACATATTTGTCCCTACAAGTGACTCTGAGTTCAACGTTTACACTTTGATTTTGTTGACTCAAAATGTAACACTGAAACAGGAGTGGATAATATTGGGACAACTATGTATTTTCCAGTAATTTTAGAAAACAACCCCTCCTTCCGCAGCTGTAAGATATTCTTATTTTTGATGTTAGTGTCGGTGCAGTCAAACTACTGTAGAGTAACACCACAAAAAGTAAAGAGGTCAAATTACATTATTCTAAATTATACTGAAGATTGTTCATCAGTTCCCGTAGAATCTTATACCCCAATATCTTGCTGGTGTCGTTTATACTGATTAATTCCTGAAAACTACAGTGAAAAAGTTTCCTTATGAATACAATTTAAATAAAATACGTGATCCATGAAATCTCTCTTGTTGTCTTATTGACAAAAACACCACACGAAAGCCTAATTTCATGCCCGACAACTTTTCCATAAAAGTATGAACCAGCGAGCAGCAAAGCGACGCACCGCAGAGACAGCCACCGGCACGTGATGCATTCAAGGAGGAGCCAGTGCCAGAGCCAGAGACGTACTGTTTTTGCTTCAGTGACGAAAGATCAACATTTGTCTCACGGTAGCGGATCACTGAGAAAATGAGCGGATTTCATCTGGGAGTCAGATTTCGTTGCTTTCTTCTCCTTCTCTCAAAGGCTGGATTCCAAAGCAGATGTGCCTCCGAGGCACGGGCCATCAGGTTGAAGGGTGCGGGCCGGGCTGGGAGTTGGTGTTAGGGTTAAATTTAGAGGTTGGAGGTCAGATGAGGGTCAGGGTTATGGTCGGGTTGGGGTCGTGGTCGTGCTGAGGTCAAAGTATCCAACCCCCTTAGGGCGGCATTTAAGTGGTCGCTGTTTACCTCTGTGTCCAGTTAGAGAGATGTCATGGAACATACTGCGACTATGAGGAATGTGTTGCACTGTGCGTGTGAAACATGAGGCATACGCAGCAGTGTAATTAGAGTTGAGACGATTAACTCTATTTTGATAATCGATTAATCGTCTCAGTAATTTTTCTAGAAAAATTAAAAACATTTGCTGGTTTCAGCTTCTCAACTATAAGATATATATCTTTATTATATATGATAGCAAACTGAGTGTCTCTGGGCTTTGAAATGTTGCATGAAAAAAAAGAAATAATTGGAAGATGCTGTTTTAGGGCGTGGGATATTATGGATAAAAAATGTTTTCAATTTATTTCTGACATCTTATAGACAAAATGATTAATCAATTAATCGAGAAAGAATTGCCAGATTAATCAATAATGAAAAAATATTCATTAGTGATTGATCTAAAATATGTTTCGTCTTTATACTAGTTATTTAAAGTGCAACATACATAGTATTATTATTATTATTATGACTACAACAGGACTGTGGGTGTTGGGATTGTGGGTTGTCTCACACTAATATTACCTAAATTCTCACTGGTTTATAGCTTAACAATGACTTCTTTACCCTCAATATGATTTACTTGAAATGCCAAAAGAACTTTTATTGATGTTTCTATGGTATCTTGCGCCAGTTGTTGCTGATGTCACCCTTGGCTTTCGCCACCATGTCTGGTTCTCCCCTGTTCTCAGAGGCTGCGGCATGCTGGGAAACCTTACACCGTCCACAGAGGGAGACATGGGATGAGTCTGTGCAAATGTTTCATGCTGGGGGGCACAGACAGTGCGCCATATCAGACAGCTTCCCTGCCATGTCCCCCTACCACAGGACAGCAGCGGCTCCCAAAACCAAAATTATACTTACCAAAGATGAGGCAAGGACAGCTAAACTTGTGCAGTCGGACTGAGAAATAGTGAGAACGGTTCAACATTGTGACAGTAAGTAGTGTTTATAGTGTTTCACATGTGTCTGTGCCAGACAAATCCATTTAGTGCTTCCCTTAGTGGATAGACCGACAACATTATGTGACAGATTAACACAAAAAAGTTTGATATTCTGTGAATTTTAATTGAAAAACAAGATATACGATAACTTGAGTTTCCTGATATGATGAGGCAATAAAAGGAAGCTGCTGTTTACTGAAATGTAAACCGGCTTGTAAAAGGTTAAGGAACTGCCTCAGGCAGCAGTATTCAAGGTTGCAAAGAAACAATATGCGAAAATATTCCTCCAATTCATTATCTCTTTTTCATACCATCTCTCTATTGTATTAGGAAATCCAACCAGGGGCGTTCTCAGGCTTTGGGAGGCTTAAGATCTCATAAAATCAACTGTCACCTGCTTAGTTATTGGGTGCTTACAAATAACCAAGATGCATAACTTGAGAAAGTACCAGTCCCCTAAACCCTTTCCAGCAGGAAGAAAATAAGCTCCTTTCAATGCATTATTAATATTTTGCCTAAACTCAGTCTGGACCGAACAGCGAACTGGATTAGCCAAAGGAATTTAATATAAAATTCATGCCTTCTCTCTTTTTCTATCTGACAGATATATTCAGTCTGTTGTTAGTTAGAAAGCCACGGCATTCCTCCGCGCACTGACAGACTCAACATATGACAGCGAGGGTGGGAGCAGAAAGTGTGTGGCCCCGCTGACTGCCATGTGTTGTCATTTAAAATGATATTTTCTGAAGTTAATAACTTATAAAGGCTTATAGGTACGAATGGTCAGTCCCTGGTGTTAATTTCATTTGTTGAGTGGGCCCCATGAAAAGGTCATTATGCCTGGTTTGGGTTTAACTCATGTTTAATTCCAGGCAGCCAGAGGACGGGAGCTGTATTGATTAAATGACAGTTTAAGAACTAGTTGTTTAATAAATAGGCCCTGTATATTGGACTAGAGGGGAACAAGGAGCCGAACAAAAAAGATGGCTTGAAATAAGTGTCTGAGCTGACAATGTGCGAAGATAAAGGAGTGGAGAGGGACAAAATGGAGGCTGGGACACTTCAGGCTGATGTTAACAAGCAAATTAGCCACAGCGGGGCGGCCCGGACCAATCAATATCCACAATAAAAAAGTTGGTGCTGACCACGTAGTGTCTGCAATGTAAACTGCCCGGCCCTCGGTCCCCAAGGCCAGGCCAACAATAACCTACAACTGAGCGAGACACAAAAGGTATCGACACAGAGAGCGCTTCAATTTCCCCAGACGGCGGGGCCCTGTCACATCAAACTGGCTATTAGTCACAAATTCTGCCTGCCACCGATCCATCCCCCATCCTCTGGGGGGACCTTGTCAACTTGAAAGTTGTGCCGCCGGCAAAAGGACATCTGGTTCCACTGTAGTGTGTGTTGAATACAAGAGGCCAGGAGCTGCCTGCCTGATAAAGGAGAACAAACAGGGCCACTTTAGACTTGTCAAGCCTTGTTAGAGGGAGCAAATGACAAAAGAAGGGAAGACATTAAGAACAAGAGGCTGTTTTTATGGCTCTCTGGTAAAACAGTGCACAGACTGTGTAGTTAGGAGGATACTGAGATACTGTACATGGAAAAAAATAGTCTGATATGAAAGATTTAATTTATTTTATTAGCAATAAACTGAGTATATATCTTTAAACCAGGCCTAGTGTAAGATTTGCCAAAGATTTATCAGATAGAAAATCTGATTTCCTAATTATCTAAATAAATGCTGTATTATATATATATATATATGTAAAAAAAGCTCCTTCTGGAAACACAAAAAAGGAACATTTTTCATCAAAAATACCCGTATGGTTACATATTTTTCCCGGTGTGTTAAATACCATGTTTAATTAGTCTGTGACCAATCACTACAAAGCTAATAGGTTATTTCTACCCTTCTCTTCTATCCAACGGCTCATCCCGTGTCTACAGTCCTTAGCACGACATGCTTTACTTGTTACACGTCTGGCCCTCCTCAAAGTGTCCAATCCGACATGGCTGTCAGTGGCGTGCGTGTAGCCTTGTAAATTTCAATCAGCGTCTCACAGTGGGGTGCCAAGGTTCGACTTCATTTCCCTCCACACTGAACAGGTGGTAACAGACCGGTCATCACTCAGCGCTGTCTGAGTGATCTGTCGCCCCGGCCATTACTGCTCTATTAATTGCCCCTGGTGTTCATGACGAGATGCTCAGGCGCCCCGGTTAATGTTTAATGTGGCGACGCCTCAAATCAATGTGTGTTTAAGAAAGACATGCTGACCAAGACTGTTGGATTGTGCCATTGGATAGTTGGAGGAAGGAAGTGTCACATCTCTCTTGAGTGGCAATTTGAGAAGGCGGGATATATTAGGTGGTTAATTGACTCAGACAGGGGAGTATATTTGGATCCTTTCTGCTGAGCTATTTAAACTATCATTAATTTTAATTGTAGGAGGAGGGCAGATGGTTCGTCTTTGCTTGACCCTTGAAATCCCTTGAAGACTGTAAAGAGGCGAGCCGAAAACAAATAAAATGTGTTTGCTTTATCAAGCATTTTCTTAGCATTTTCACCCCTAAAACCTACTTTTTTTTTTAACATTGCAAAATAAGCAGGAAAAATAAGCCTTTGCTCAAACTGTTAACAAAGGCTTATTTAATTAGATCCTATCATCCCGCAGAACATGCACATGTTTCTAAAGCAGGATATTTTAAAGGAGATTTATGATTCTATTGCATTTGCCTCTTGATCGAGGGGGTATCATCTGGGAATGGATCTGGAATACAGATGAGATCGGGCGATGGCTCAAAAAAAAAAAAAAAAAAAAAAAAAAGGGGAGATCAATTTTAGAGGCAAGGGTTTGGCACATTTAATGAATTCATGCTCCTTCTCCCTCTCTCTCTATCTTTCCCTCACCCCTTTCTCTGTAAGGATGGAAAAGATGAAAAGAGAAACCCTCACACAGTGACCGTTAGGGAGGTGCTCTGCGGGCAATCAATCACCAATCAGTCATTGAAAGTGCTTGTCCTGCTGTTGGAGGATGTTCTTCATTACTTACAGACTTTCAATGTGGTAACGGATGTGAGCCTGAAGGTGTGTATGCGAGTGTGAGCGTGAGCGTGAGAGAGTGTGTGCTCGGGCAATTATTCATGGCGACAGGCCTTTTACTTTTACCGCTCCTGAAGGAACAAGTTTGAACCTGCGATATGGTTGTTGCCATTTACAGGTGATCACAATATCATCAAACCTCTATTTCTGCCTCTATCATACACATGTACACGCACACACACGCGCACACACACATGCACACACACAC
>CALSBV010000271.1:1254923-1286344 GCA_943590825.1 Bovichtus diacanthus
CACACACACACACACACACACACACACACACACACACATCATCCTCATGAATTTGGAGTCCTCTGCGGACCCAGTGGGCTTTGGATGATCCCCGAGGTTGATATTAGCTCTCATGATAGGCATCAGAGAATAACCCAGCTTAGAATGTGTTTAGATTTGCCAACCTCAACTTCTTTAAAAGCCACAATAAGCACACTGGACCTGGAGTTTTTAAGAATGAAGCTAAAATATGTTTGCAGTGTGATATTGCTTCAGAAACACACCTGGAGTCAAGCTTAAGATATCTTTTCAGGGGAGTAAGCAAATTAAAAACAGGGGTCAAAGTAAAAAGCAAACCTTTTTTTTTTTTTTTTTTTTTTTTTATGAAAATGACCAAAATTCTAATTAGGATTATATAACAAAAATATATAAAAATACTATATACAATAGCCACAAGCAGGTGAGAATGCTGAATTTGATTTTTTAATGACATTTAAAAAAATAAATAAAAACAAACTAAAGATGGTGTTTCATACAAAGTCACAACCACAAAATGACAAATTCCCACTGCAGAAACAGACGATAGAGTGAAGAGAAATATTCAGCCCTATCCCACAGCAGAGATCCCACAACTTATTAGATGCGTTGCTGGAATACCCTATTAGGAATGAAGAAGGGAGGTATAAGGGAAAGGGGGCTTTACTTTAAATTGAGGAAGTGCCAACGCACATTTATTGGCTCTAATGTGGTACAGGCGACCCCCGTCACAATATTGGAGCTCCGTGGGCCGGTGCTGCCACAGTGAGGGAACATAATAACCTTTTTAAGGGTGCGGCGTGCTGCCGACTCACAGAATAAAGACTTCACAGTCAGTGCCTGGCGAGAAAACGGAGGGCCTCGCCCCAGATGAACATAATCTTTTGTTATTATGCTGTTAATACGTTTTCTTTCCACGCACTGATCTCAAACAAACCCACCCCCAGCGCCCCAGAACCATCGCCTGAGAAAAAAGGTTTTTATTTCTGTGCTCATCTAACCTTGTGAACGGCGCTGCAAAGTCTCAGTATGTTATTGTTTCTATATACAGTAATAAAAAAAAATATGTCAAGATGTTAAAGGCAACAGAAAATGAATAATTGTGTGTGTCTTGCTAGAAAGAAAGAAAAAAAAAACCCTGTCAGGCACACCTTCCAATCTACTAGATGAGCCTCAACCCGAACTGTCATCTCCCACAATCCCTTTCACCGAGGGTGCTGACACCAAGTGGTTTTGTGTCGCTGCTCTGTGTGGCAGCCAATCGACCAGGCCATTGATAAACATATTGGAATTATTAACTGGGGGATCATCCATCCCACATCGCCCATGTCATTTCCATTACGCCTCATTTCAGAGACAAGGCACGGCAGAGGAGATGGGCCGGGCAGAAAACCTCCTCCTCATTAGCATTCTAATTAAGAGGCTATCAGATAATGATCAATCAAAGCAATCAGCAGGCAGACAAGCAGCCGCATGCAGATGGAGAGGAAGTGCACCCCGGAGCACAAACATGCACGCACAAACACACAGTTAAACACACAAAATAAATTGTTATCCTTTTTTTCTCCGAGTGATGTGGAGGAAAAGAAAACATCTGGTACAACAAGCCTTTGTTATTCCAGATTTCAATGGGATATATGTAAGGTATTGTACATCTAATTCAGTAGGAGAAAAAAAAAACATTATACATTACATTAAGTGGCAAAGTAGACAGACATCAGAGACACTTGAACATGGACATGTCCCAAAAAAAAAGAAGACATGGTTGCATTTAGAAAACAAATATAGGTCATTTTAACAACCGCTACTGTATGCATCTGAACATTTCCCCAGGAAACACAGCCAGGTAGAAAATAAATCTGTCTCATACAGTGCAGAGAAAAGGTATTCACCCCAAGAGGAAGTTTTCATTTTTACTGTCTTTCAAAATTGATTCAGAGTATATATTTAACGTGGCTTTTTTTTTACACTGATCATACCAAGACAAAGTGATCTAAATAATCACAAAAAAAACACCAACTAAATATTTACGTAAGTGTGCAGTCAATTGCCTTTAGAAGTCACATCATTTGTTAAATGGAGATCGCCTGTGTGTAGTCAAGGGGTTTCAGTTAATTGTAATACATCTGTGTCTGAAAGGTCCAGCTTTTCAGTAAGTCATCATAACAAAACCTTTGCCACATTGAACCTACTCTGATGCAGCACTGTAAGATGATAAAACAGGAACATACTTTTTATAGGCACCGAATCTGCAGCACCAGATGAATAACATTCTGTTACATCTATAAAACGATATTCCATCCGTTATGTTTACAGTAAAAGTCTTCATGCTTATTCGTGTGTTTCAGCCGTTTTGCGATTCCTTGGTCCCACAAATCTGTTGTAAAACTTTAAAATTCCTTTTTCCATTTCAGAAAAGCATCACATTTTTTTTTTTAGAGAAGTGTCTTTGGTCCAACGGCCGCAGCATGATGGACCCCCACTTCCATGCAGGCATGAAGCAGTTATAAATAAACATTGACCCTGTTTGGCAATATGTCAGCGCTATAGTGGTTTATGAAGCAGTGTTTTATACTGCCATTCACATTAACTCCATAAAGCCGCGCGGCCACTGCTCGCGACCTAACGCCGGGCCACTGCTGCTGCACAATTATGCAGAATCCCATTGGCTTTGATTTAGGAACTATCAGCGGGCCGAGCTGCTGGGCTGAGAGTCGAGGTGTGGAAAGGAGGCGTCATTGATTGAATTTTATGTCGTTGCTGTTGGAGATCTTAACATGCCAGAATTTATAACCCGGAGAATAATAATGTCATATAAAAACTGACAGAGCCAAATAGGGCCCCGCACTTCATCTCTGCCTCAACCCACCAGCACTGGGGCGGCCCCGTCACAGCCAATCTCCATTTGAAATGTATTCCTTCTCTCTCACTCTGTCTCTCTCTCGATTTTCAGAAAATGAAACATTTGTGTTTGACATTGGAGAAAAAAAATCAATATGAATTTATAAACCATACATAGTGTACACTTCATTATTTTGTGACAAATTTATATGACCGCTTTCTTATATCAAGAAAGCGGTCATATAAATTAGATATATTTTTTTCCTGGGAGTGACGGAATATAGAGGACTCTACATAAAACAGTTCCCTAGTAAAGTGGATGCTAATTACTTTCAGATTAATTTATTTAGCATAAAAATATATGTATTCAAACCATAATGACCACAATGACTAGAGGTGAATTACTTTGACTTTTATAGTATTACTACTGAAAATATGGTGAAATTATTTCTTAAAAAGTATTACTCTAAAAAATTAGCTAATCGTTACAGTTAAAACCAAATATTACACAGACTGCAGCTGCAGTAAAACACTATTTACAGCAAGCAGATTTATTTTTTATTAATGTAATGTTTGTTCTGTATTTATCAAGTTGAGTTTCATCTTTAGTTAAAAAATCTTTCTCTGAATTTAATATGAACAAAAATATAGAATGAAAACCATTTCATATCAAGCTAGTTATTCCTGCAACCATGACTCTGGTAGCAAATCAACTAAAATATTACTTTTACATTAATCCTTCAGGAACTTTCTATCACTCATGCAAAGTGTGCCATCAGCAGATCCAGACATTGTTACTTCTGTTGTCAAAGTGATCTCATGATTCTCATGTTACTGTCCTGCTTATCTGACCTGAGCAGTGCTGTGCTGTCAGCAGGTTGAACGGGCCCCTGGTATCAGATGGATGGGTGCGTCCAGGTGTATGCCGCCCCCTGTCAAACTACGGTGATGCATTCAGGTATCACTGAGAAACCTGTACACTGACACACAAACACATAGCCCTGTCCACACGTCATGTTAGTGCAGCGTAATTACGCTCCAATCCCCCCCCTCCAAAAAAAAAAAAAATGACACGACGTTGACTGAGCCGAATTATTGAATTTTCATCGGCTGCCTTAGGCCATGTCGGGACTGTTCAATTTTAGCCTGAGGAGGACACACCATTAAAGGAGATGAGTCGAGAAAGTGTCTTCTTCTGATTGCCCCGAGAAGCCATTACCGCCCGACTGCAGCAGGACGGCACTGGTGGAGAGTGGTCACATGCCCCAACTTACATACGCGCACACACACTTACAGACACAGGCAGGTATGTATTCACAAATACATACACACATACATCGCTGAAAATCCACATATCCCCCCCCCCCCCCCCCCCCTCCTGCAGAAAGCAGATGCAATTTACATGAGTTGAAGGGAGGTGACAGGTAGCAATCAGCCTGGGGAATAGGGTTAGAGGCTGACGCCTGGTTGCGTATTACCGCCTGCCAACCAAAGCCTACAGATTGCTTATACCAGGCCACGACCTCCGACCCTGCCACATATCAACCAATTGCCCTTTAGTATAATTATGTGGAATAATCTTTTAGAGTTTGATTCGAAGGAGATAGGCAAGGAGGGCCACTTTCTAATTTATTTTTTTAAGGGAGGGCTTGTTAATAAACACTTTTTCGGTGCAGGGCTCGTCTGGCAGCTATAAGTGAAATACCCTTAGTACTAGGGGTCAGATTTATCTATTTGCCTGAGTATTTGTCAGTCAGTCCAGATAGACATCTACACTGGATTGGATGTAGGTGAGGACCGTCGGGAATGTCATTATCCCGTGGTGATGTTTTAATGATAGTATCATTGGAAGTGGCCCTCTTGGATCTTTCAAAATATCATTGCATTGTTTAGATGTCATTAAAATTTAATGAAGTGCTGCTAACAACCTGATGTTACCTCCAGCCTTGAAATTACTTTTTCAACCTGTTCCGTTTTATATTTCCAAGACGCACCTCGCACGGGATCACTGCGTCCTCACTGATTTGCCGAACATTCACACAGAAAAAAATAAAGAATGCTCCTGAAGGTAAGAAAAGTATCGGAAGTGATTATTCGATTAATCAATTAGTCGATCGACTAATGAACATTTATTGCGTAAGCAAAAATGCCAAATATTCTAGCTTCTCAAATGTGAGGACTTGTTTCTTTCCTCGGACTTATATATCATCATCAAACAGATCGGGAGAGTTGCTTGGAAAAAACAAGCACTTTAATGACAACGACATGTAGCCTCTGGGAAGGAGCGAGAGGTTATCTTTCATTTATTCCTGACATTTCATAGGCAACAAGTCAAGTCAATTTTATTTATATAACTCAAAATCAAAATTTGCCACAAAGGGCTTTACCACCTGTACAGCATACGACACCCTCTATGATTAGATCCTCCATTCAGATAAAACGGAGGGCACATTTTCTTCCAGGTCTTATAGACATGCAATAGATGTGTACAGAGTAGAAAGAAATAACAAGAGTAAAATGACACTATGGATAAACAAAATGACGATATCAGGTAAGAATATGAATCGGGGAGAGCAACTTCCAAACACTCGATTAAACAATTAATTGATTAATTTGAAAAAAAAAATCATAATGACGGAGAGATTAAGTGATGATGAAAAATAATCCTAAATTTTAGGCCCAACGGAACCCGTAAATTATTCTTTTGGAAAGATATCTGTAGAGACTTCATGGTGCATGTCAAAAAGAAGTATAACAGCTAAATAGACTTGTTGCATATGTATTTCCTATAAACTGTTTTCACGCTAACTTTCATGTTCTTAGAAATTGTCCAGTACGCGTAAAGTATGCATGTTGATGTCATTTAGGACGGTTACACTATCACCCCCTCTTCTTCCTCATCTATTGCAAACAGCTCACTTCTGACAATTACATTACTGTGTTTTCTTTTTCTGATGTCTGATCTTAACCTTGGCCCGTTAAAAAAATCATAACCTTAACCCTTAAGAGTTTGGTATCCATCTCGACACCACACACAGCCACATTAGTAGCAGGGTCTGACCTTAATCATACAGTCCCATCAGAAACCCGCTGACCTTAACCTCCCAGGAGAACCCTCCTCATTCACACACTCACTGGGACCTCCGGCTGCCCATTTAGTGCTTTAATGGTGGGAGGCGCCCGCTCAGCCACCCATTTCATTGTGTCCCCCCTCTGCCTAACACCCCCGCACGCACGCAGTGCACGTACACACACAGGACACATTGGAACACATGAGTCTACGTGCACACACACACATAAAGGGTTTGCATCCACACAAACAGATATTGCACCAGCCTTCTCTCCACAGGGGGTTAACATCAACATATGTCCCTGTCCCTGTCACACACACACACACACACACACACACACACACAAACAAAGGTGAAGGTTGCAGGCTTGTGTGGCCACACGTTTGGCAGTATGCAAGAAATAAAACGTGAGAAAAGTCCAGATTTTTCTTTTCATTTTCAGACTTGTTTTTTTTTTTTCTTTCAAAAAGTTGTCAGGGTTTGAAATCCAAGACTTTTGACAGACGTTCTTGGCTTTATCAGAAGGCGTGCGACACAGCTCCCATCCACTCTGCAGTTTGAGCAGTCTGTAAAGGGCAAAAAAGAAATCAATTCCACCCTGACAAATGTAAATAAGGTCTTATCGGGGCAGCAGCGACGCATCGACAGCATCAAGCGAGCAAATGTTCCACTCGCTTGCCTGTCATTTAACTACATCACTGGATCACTCCTCCATATTTTGCCCTGAGGACAACCAATTCTCCATCACATCTGCGTACATATGAGCTCCAGCTCACATGTGTGGGTATGTGTGTGCATGTATAATAACGTATGTGTGTGTGGCTCTCATGTTTGCTTGTGGACAGCATCACTTTACATTTATTGAAATGAGCAGCCCTCCCTGGGGCGCTTGTGTGGAGCTGAGGCCTGCAGCCATGCTAGCATCTATCGACTCCCCAGGATTAGGGCTTGGCTGAGGCAGCCTCTCCCCTGTGGCCCTGGCGAGGTGACCCACACCAAGACAAAGTTCAGCAGGGGAGAACAGGGTGAGCTCTCCCGGGCACAGATTAGGGGCCCTGCCTCTCCCAGTGGAGACATAAAAGTGTGAAACGATATCATGTGTCTTAGCACGCGCACGGGAACACACACAAACAGTCCCATCAAACAGGCTCAGGTTGTTGAGGCAAAAACTCCAATTAGGAAAACGTGTCACATGTGACAGGTAGATACATTTCTCAGCGTGATATTACACAAATGCCTCAAAACACGACAAAAAGGAAGAAATGTTAGAGTTCAAAGTGCTTTGCTTCTTTGACAATCCATGAATTGTGATTAATATGTATTTAATACATTTTAATAATTGTAGTTAAAGTTATAGTCAGTCACATAATAAATCCCAATGTGCTGCTCTCCAGGCAAAGGGAGCTTTGTTTAAAAAGCACATTTCATTTAAAAAGGGAAACTAAATGAAATTGAACCCAAAGTACTGACGTTATTTAAGCCTAAAGGAAGACCAAACTTAAAATAGACTCTGTTTAGTTTGTCTGGTTTGGTATAAATCCAGCCCACGATGGACATCTATTTCAGTTCACATTTGCACCATGATCATGGTTTGTGTTATTAATGCCCCTCATTAGCCACATACCTCCCATTTATTTAATCTTTTCTCATGAACCTTCAAGTGGAGGGTAGCTAAGAGCTTCCCATCACACACAAGTTCATTATTTTACAAAACATAGTTACATATCAAGAAGGCTTCACCAACTAACAGCAAGCCAAAAGGCAGCTCGGCCAGACTTTGAATTGAAAATATTTGCTGATCTTAACGCCACAGTGACTCCGTCTTTCGGGAACATCCGGTGATTCACTTCCTGTCAAGACAGACAGAGTCACTGAGGCGTTTCTGGCAGCAGCAATGCATTCGGAAACAAAACAGGAAAAAAAGGAACAGCTGAGAGCTACCAAACTGGACCAGACAGAGAAAACAGCAGCGACTAGTGACTCCTGGATACTGCAGCTCAAACACATATCAATGACTGCTAATATACAGCACATCACCAAATAAAACAATACAAAAGACAAGAATGTTGTGGCTTATAACTTAATAAAAACACATATATTTGAAGTGCTCCTTAAGTAAGACATTTCTCAAAAAACAGCTCCATTTGTTTAAGTTGGTTCTTTCAGAGTATCATTCACTGATCCCTACCTAAGGCCACTAATTGCATGGAGAAATAAAAAAATCTGTGTTTAAACAAGGCCAACCATTACACCGAGGCAGACAGGGATATAACTGTCTGTTTTTAGATGTTAAAGTAGTAATTAAGGTTTCATAGATTTTAATTGGTTCTTTTGTTTCATATAAGCCTCTTTGCCTTTGAAGCTACTATGAACAGGAGTATTCTTTTTTTTTTTTTTTTATCCATCACCAAGAATTTCCCACCAGAAACATATAGGGGCCACACTGAACATACAATTTAGATTTTTCTTTTGTGTTTCCTGAAGCAGTAACAATCACATTTGCACTTCACCAAAGGAAATATCACCGTTTCTGTTAAAAGGCAAGAGGTTACATACAGGAATTGGCTAATCTGGGGAAGGGAAGGAGCCTAGGCGAGGTACAAAGAATGAACTCCTTAAGTCATGAAGTGGCTATCTTGCCTCTGAGTGGTATCATCATCATCTTCATCATCATCACCACACAAACCCCTCTCTTCTTCGGGAGTGAAGAGGCAAAATAATTGGATTCTTTCCCACAAATAACACCTTCACCCCTGAGCTTAATTAACTAGACAGACTGCAGGGCCAGGGTCCATTCTCCTCCACTCTCGCCAGGCTCTTGGTGAGAAAGAGGAAAACCCAGCTGTTATTGCCCACTGGCCTTTATTACCATGGCTGAACGATAATATAGGTTATTAGGGCAAGTTGTTGTAAGGAATGGTCTTTTTTTTCCCTCTAGCCCCTGTTATAATGATGTGCAATATACTAGCCTCTCAAATAATCCTGACAAAAAATGTCAAGACTAAAACTTGCAGTGCTTCGGACAAAATTTTGTAAAACATTGACACGAAATGTTTTTATTTTTTTTATCACAAAAACAATTCCACTGATAATCGATATATGGCCTTGTATCTATCTATCTATATATATCCATCTATCTATCTGGTATTGTGTCTATCTAGTAGTATGTATCCATCTATCTAACACTACAATAATAACCTCATTGACAGATGACGATGTACAATAGTTTCTCACCTCCACACAATCCTCTGAGGTGTCATTTGTCTTGGGGGGGGGCAAGGGGGGGGGGACATGAATGACAGTAGTCAATATACTAACAAATATAGGCTTTGACAAGTACTACAACAAACAGACGAAGACTCAACAATCTATCACAGGTCAGCTGATGCCACGCCACCATTGGTCAATGCATTAACAGTAAAAAAAAATAATAAATAAATAAAAAAACACCAAGTAAGATCAACTTAAGGGGATCGTGTGTTGTGGTCTGTGGATTTAAAGGGTTTACTTTATTACCGTGGGTGTTGTTTTATGGCAAAGTGTGTATGCAGTACACCCACAAGGCCCTTCTCGATGCCACCGTTCATATTATAACTCTTCCTGAGGTCCTTAGGGCCACTTTGTATGGAGGAGTTGCCATTTTGCTGTCACTGGTCCCCCCCACACTTTCCTTCGCCTCTAAAGCTCCATGTTTGTTGTTCCATTCTCCTCTATATCTCCCAGAGGAGCTCCCTCATTTTAATATAAATAGAATGCTTCATCATGCAGTGGCACAAACTTCCCCATGTTGCATTGCTCCAGTGGCATTAGCAGCGGCAGCCGAGGTAGGAGGACATGCCGAGGGGATGGAGCACCGGTAGCACGCAGACAAAAAGCAAACATGTTTTGTTATAGTTTCAAATGGCTGGTCTGGTTTGTTTTGTCTGAGAGGCAAAAATATGGATAAGTAGCAACAGAGAAATATGATGCTGAATAGCAACAAGAAGAAGTAGTAGTACTCTGCCGGCCAAAGATGGGGTTTATTTCCAAATGGCTTTATACAGAGTACAAATTGGGCTTCTCTTAAACATAAGACAGAGCAGCAATCAATTCTCTCGTCAGTATGCCAGTGGGCTCGCACAGACATAAGGGATTTAATAGCTGAGTGATGGGCAAACTGCAACTCTACTGAGAATTTTTCCTTTTTTATGTGTCAGATGAGAAAGCCGCCGAGATCTAAGAGAAAGCACTTCTTAGCCAAACTGGACCATGCCTGCTTCGCTCTAATCAGATGTGCACAGCTGTATCCCAAATGCCAGAGGGATCATTTGACGAGAGATATTTGCAGCCCCTCTCGGATCGGGATTTCTGCTCTCTCCTCTGTAGTGGTAAAGAGGCCCAAAAAGGCCAGCGGGGCTAGGACACAGCCCGGGGCACTAACTGCCAATAGCTTCGCCCCTGAGAAGCACTGACTTGTGCCTTGTGATCGGTGGACACCTAAAGCCGCCGCCATTGACTAATTGTGCTTCATCTGGGTGCAGGATCCATCTTGGCTAACAAGAAAGCACTAGAGGTCTTCATTTAGCTATCAAGCCTGCTCTCCCCGGGGAGGGTTCCGAGTGCAGCTGCTGTCCTCGCTCCTTTCCCAATCAACACATCAAACGCCAACCCCAATTCATTTTCCTCCCTCCCTCGCCGTTCTCTCCCCTCTGCCTCACTCCCCTCCCTTGCTCCATTTCGCTGCGAGAGAGGCAAAAAAAGAGGAAAGTTCCAGGATGGTGGAACCAAAGAGCAAAGAGAGACACAGCGGTGAATACTGAGCGGCAGCTTTAGCCCAGCCCTGCGAGCACTCTGGATTTAGCAGGATATTTATTCTTTTATATCCAGACAAAAGAGATTGCACATGCCCTCCTGCGCTCACCAGAGTCACTGCGGTAAATCACCAAGAAGTAGCCCGAATATAATCAGACTCCATTATGAAAATTCTTACAAAAGCTTGGCAATAATCTGGCATAAACAATGTGGCAAATACAGGCCTGACCTTTGAATGTGGTTAGCATCCGACTGACAGCAATAATATTTATTTATTCATGTATTTATCTATAACTTGATATTTTGAGTCTTTTATCTTAGACTCAAGAGATTTTGTCAGAAATGTAACCGTTTGTCCTGGTGTATAAAACGCGACAATAAATTGTCACAATGTTACTAATGTTGCAGTCAGGTTGGACACATGTTATTTCTACTGATTTTAAAACAATGTCCTCAGAAAGAAACTACTTGGTAGATGACAGTCGTACATTTCCTCTTCATCCTCCTCCTCCTCTTCTTCTTCTGCCCTTTTTATATTACAATGCAGGAATCCAATAACACGCACGGAACCCAACAGCTCCCTGTCCTCTGTCAGCAGCAACTCGTGTGTTTATTAAAAGGGTTTAGCATATGCCTTGATTAGATTCTTAATTACAGAAAATTACCATAGTGCCACAAAACTACGTCCTGCAGGAAATAAGAAGATATTAATGGTCTTCATTCCTCTGATCACTTTGGAGAGGCTGCTCACGCCGTACTGTAAAATGTAGGCTATTTATCGCACCCTGTGGTTCTGTGAAATGGGAGCATTAATCCAGTTTATTATTAGATGTGATGTCCTATGACTTAAAAAAAAACAAAAAAAAAACAGGGGTCACCACCCGACAGTTCAAAGAGAACGGCAGTTATATGAAGCATATGTTAAGGTCTTTACAGTGAGAATCCTATTTTGCTTTATCAGGTAAAAAGCATGTTAACACGGTGGTTGTGTTTTTATTCACCGTCATACCGTCATGGTTACTAACTGTATTTTTTGCTGGTTGAATTACTTGTTCCCAAGGCCCTTGAAACAGCTCAAATCCTATTGTCACAATTTCTTTTTTTTTTTTAAATACCCAGAAAAAATACTTTGTTCTTTTTTTGCTCTGATAAAGTTATGCAAGAATATAGGATGATAAACCACCAAATGATCACTCATATTCACTCATACTATTATCACTAATTTGCAATAGTTGTTCCTACACAGGTCAGTAAAAAAGAACTTAAATATTGCAACTAAGGTCATGGTTGCGTCCTGAACTGCAATTAACTGTTCAACTATTATGTAACAGAAACAATTGTTTCAATTTCTTTGTCTTTTTGTTGCTGTAACTTCAGTTTTGTTCATTTTCACATTTAAACCTAAACTGTAAAACCTCATGTAAACTTTGATAGAGCACATAAATGTATGGTAGTCAAGTTCAATTCAAGACTGATAGTAGTTGCTAAAAAAAAAGATGACAATATGGAGATGTGATATGTGGAGACATAGTGTAGTGTTTCCCGTTTATGACCATGTGACAACATGTGTTATTATGAAAGTTGCATCAGTGTCAGAGACAACTCCCTGTTCCTTTATTGCACCGACAATTAAAGTGATTTATGCTGATTGTAGTCCATATGTCCATCACATCCCACTGAAGCATGACGATGACACTCGGTGCTGCATCTGTGTAGCATTACAGGTTGCACATACCTACTCATGTGACACCAATAATAGGAAGGTAATCATTTGAAAAGGATGGCGCACCAACTCATATTAGTGAATATAAATTGGGTGATTAAAGCACAATTTTAAGGTTGTTTAACTTTGATCTGAATGTCATTCACTGATGAATATGTCACATCCCAATTGTCAATAATCAATAGCTACCAACTATTAGTCCACAACAAACGCGAGTGTGTGCCATGAGTAATGAAAACAAAATGGCATTTCAACTGTCACGTTGTTAAAACACAGCAAATTAAGATAATGAAGCTCTTTTAGGCAACTGAGTGACGAGTTGTTCTGCACCAATCAATAGACTGGTAAAAAAAAAAAATAAAAAAGTCAATAAACATATGCGTAAATTGATTCCATCTGCTTATTATCATATAAAACAGCCTGGTAAATATGCAACTAATTACTGGTGACACTCCAATATCCGATAACCTGCGAAAAGTGATTCTCATGAATTAACATTCAATATGTTATTATTTCTGTATCAATAAAAAGACACGGGAAATTAGTTTTAGTGTACTCAAGGCAAATATAATTTCTTCATTTTTTTCAGGGTTTTGACACTTTAGGGCCTTATTAGTTGTCGTTCTTAAATATTTCCTTTATATTTTGGACTCATGGAAAGGCAGAAAATGCTTTGAATATTAGTCACTTTTTACTTTTTCTACAAAGTCATACTTTGTTGCTGCAGGATAAGACATTAATGATAAATTGTGCATGTGTGTGTTCCCGCTACACATTTTTTCCACAAAGCCCACTTGATACTTTAAAAACATCTGAAGACTCAATGTGTCACTATATCCACATCACTGCGCTCCTTGGCTTGTGCATCCGTGCCGTCTAGTTCAGCATCTCGAAGATGCCAACAGCACAACATACCATCCTGCCATATTTTCCAATCTTAATTCACCAAGCCATGCAGAATTTCTCGCCTAATCCCCCCTTTGCTCGCACTTCTATCCCGCTGGAGTTTGGTTATACGATCTGGAGAGATGACTGAATTCCTGTTCCGTCCAATATCACCGGGTCGCTGGTCTCCCGCGTCCCTGCTCTAACAAGATGAGCTGTTTTCCATTTGGGCCCTTAATGCCACTCTGGGCTTCATTTTGCAGATCCCTGATGTGCCACAGTGAAATCATAGCCCTGGACTCAAACCTGCTTGTTGATCTTGAGATTACTGGCCGTCAACAGGTTTCCCCCCTAAGCCCTGTCCGCCCTCAATGGGGAAACCCAGTCGTGGGCTGATATTGAGATGTCTTCCACTGTTTCTCTCTCTCTCTTTTCTTTCTCTTGCTCTAACCACGGTCGTCCACAAGTGCTCACAGCTGCTGGCACCACCGTGCCGCTAAGCAGGTTTTAAGACGGGTCCCAGTCGAGCCTTCCCTCGCCCAACCAGGAGGCAGAGCCCTGGATCCAAACCTTTTTAAGTGATCATCCTTGTATCATAACAGATTAAGGGCTGCTGCTGCACTGGATTAGACCTAATCTAACCTTTATCCGCTCCCATCTTCACCTGAAATTTACAACGACCAGGAAGTCAATCGCCAGGCCCCCGTGATGTACAGTGACACTGATCTTCTTTTTCGCGCTCTAATTATCAGGATTAAGAAAAACACTTTTGAGTAATTATTTTCACATCGGATAAACATTAGGCCTGCACGGATTTAGCTGAGCTTTTGCCCAACAAGAAGCGGAGATCTGAGCGGGCTTACGAGCTCCAGACAGGCAGATGGAGATCCTTTCTAATCAGGAATAACCAACAAACAGACAATGGAAGAAAAGGCGATGAACAAAGAAATGAATGTCTTTTTTTTTTTTCATTTAAACGATTGGGGATTTCCGCAGCTGAGGGACACACTGTACACATAATGTCTTGTCATAAGTATATTTACATTTCAGATAAGGGAGATGGTATATTGTGTCTTTTGCCGTAGCAGAAGGTGTTGTACCTCTTTTTCATGTCTTGAATTACTGTAGTTATGTTTTCTTTTTTTAGTGCTGCTTGCTAATGGATTTGCCAGACAAGTCACACACTTGGAGAATTCTTCTCAGGAGGAGAAAAAAATGTGGAACCATGGGAAAAAAAGATGACCTTCAGAGCTTGCTTGATATCATATATTATTTCAATCATACACAATTACAAACTGAAATCACATCACAGCACCAAACTGAGGCCCAGATAACCTTTTAAAGGGACAATTCCCTCAGAGGGGCGACCCCTGACCCCAGGCCTGCCAGCAATCTTCCGCAGGATGACTTGGCTGTGGCTGCAGAGGTTATGTGCGCCAACACATACACATGGACACACATTGTCTCTATCGCCAACCTTTTTCTGACCGTTTCCATCTTTCACATGTCTCTTACTTTAGTTCTGTCTTACAAATATTAAAGCACAAAAACACAATATACCTGGATAATTATTACAAGTATTCTGTGTGTTCAAGACTGAACCTTATCAAGTCCAAAAATGCGCATCCACTTTCTCCATACCTCAAACTTTGGGCTATGGACTTACAATACATTTCTGAGTAGACCTGTTGGATTACTGGCAATAAATGCTAATTTAAATTTTTCCCATGAGAATTGTAATTTATAACCAAAACATCCAACAATGAAATCTAGACTTATGACCTATCAGACTGTGAAATGGCTACAGTTCAGTCACTATTCCAGTTATTCCCGCACATTGTGTCTGAAATGAAACAATGACTATGAGGTTTCGGACTTTCAGCCTAAAAGCCCCTGACAATGTTGTTGGACATCTAAAGTTTTTCTTTAAAACATTCAATATGTATAACTAAATAAGCATCAATCAAAGTTTAGGTAAAAAAACATACTAAGTTAGTATTTATTATTTTATCTTCATTCAGGACTCTGTGTGTGTGTGTGTGTGTGTGTGTGTGTGTGTGTGTGTGTGTGTGCGTGGGTGTGTGTGTGGGTGTGTGTGTGCGTGGTTTGATTGACAGTTGACAGGCAACATATGCACAACTGTCCTCAGATTTGAATTCAAATATTGATAAATACTAAATTTGGCCGCAAGTGTACATGACATCACCATTTTCTAGGAGAGATCCACCTCAAAACAGAAGAAAAAAATAAAAATAAAATATAGAAATAAAAAAACACAAATATAGAAATCCTCAAGACTGATAAAGCTCTTGTGTGTTCATATAAGACCCCATCGCTCATAGTAAGAAACTGACTTTTAAGTCGGGGGCATTTACACAACTGATGAATTACATAGGAATTACGGCTTTGTTATGTGACATAGCCCCGAAGGGTAAAAAGGGCTGAGTCTTCCAATGTAAAACATAAACTATACTTAGAGACTGCACTGTATACCAGGGGAAGACATTGGTCCATCTGTCTTAATCTTTACTTCACTGAAATAAATGAGTGTTTCTTGTTTGTAGTTGGTTCATGACATACAACAAATGTCACTTTTCATTAGTTGAAGACATCACTGTTACAAACATTACATGCTAAAAGAGATATTGGTGAATGGACTGCATTTATATCGCGCTTCTCCAATCTTTTACCAATTCATACAGAGTCAGACATGCCACCTGCTCAGAAAAAAACACACACACACACACACACACACACACACACACACACACTGTTGGCCATTGGGAGCAGTTTCAGTATCTAGCCCAAGTAAATGTTGACAGCAGGGTCTGGGGATCGAACCACCAACCCTCTGACTGGTGGACAACCACTCCTGAGCCACAGCCGATGCAGTTGTTGAAAATTGTCATAACGTAGCAAAAACCCTGAAAAACTTCCTCACACTGAAATTGTCCAATTAGGTTGTTGAACTGGAGCTGCCCATCGTATAACACAAAATTATTACTTGGCTGTAGTTACCTCAATTTATATATACTTGATAAAAGCCAGGACAGGGCAGGAACTACTGAGATTTATAGCCAAACTAATTTTCCGACACTCATCCAGGAAATGACAATCCTGTTCCTCTAAACTCTGATTAATCTCCCTGAAGTGTGGGGGACATTTCTGTGTTGCCACTAACCCCTCGCTACCCTCTGACATCTCCCCGCTGCTAAAGTGAAGACCTCTTGTGTCCACCTGCCCTCTGCCTCTACTCAGAACCAGATGTGGAGCGGCTTTGATGTGGACCAAACTTTTTCGGGTCAGGGAAGGACGAAAACCCGAAACTGGCTCACATGAAGCCACAACACACGCAGTGCTTTTTGGCTTTCAGCACAAGCGTCATAGAAAATTGTGAAAAATGTGAATTCTTTAACTTTGTAGCCACTCCATGATCAGTCATGTGGAGGGGGGGACAGATGTTCTCCTCCACTGGGGTTGTGGGTCTGCTCTTAGTTTCCTTTGAGCAGTGAGACCCTTAGAGGCAGACAACACTAATGTATATTTAAAATATATTTAAAAAATGAGTTATGGCCATTATTCTGTCTACATGTTCCTTTCTAGCTTTCATTGGGGAACATTTATTCTGAATGAAACATGACCTAAAAAAACATGCAGAAAGTTATGATTAACATACTGTGTAAACATGCAAATGGACTCAAGAAAATGTTGTACTTTATCTCATTATGAAAACATTTTTACCACTTTTTTCACCACTCGTTGTAAGATTTATTAAAATTGATAGTCACCCGAGTCTTATACTTGTTTCTGCTCTCCACTTTTCACTTCAGTTTACGACAGAACAGTAAAAAAAGCTGCTTATTATGCACCTTTTAAGGGACTGAAGGAAACAAGAAAGGGTTGTAAGTGGTATTTTATTTTCACCCTGATTGTTGAATTATTAAATCGGCTATATTTATATAATCCTCAGATACTTTAATAATATCTGAAAAGAATGAATCCTTGTTATGTGACAACAGCTATACATTGGACTAAAGCTAAAGAGAAACTTAACTGATTTTGATCAAGAAACCTCTTGAATGAAGTAGTTTTGAGCAATTAGGAAAAAGTATTAAACAAATGATACCTATTCATGCCCTCTATGCATGCAGGCACATATAACCTGTTTGGACAGTATTGCTTGCAACGTTGCATCACCTTCTCCATCCCAGTTGTATTTACAGTACATGATCAGGGTTTTTTTTAAGACTGCTTTAAAACCTGCCTAATATGAAGAACCTCAGACTGTAGCTAAAGGCGAAGGCAGCATGAGAAGGTGAGTTTCTCGTTTTCCCAAAGCTCTGTTGGAGGTAAAAGAAATCACCGAGACTAGACATGCCACTGGGCAATGCAAAGAGGGAATGAGAAATTAATGGATTACTCAGTCAGGAAAGAGGAATCTCTTTGCTACTTTGTTGGGCTTAGGGAGTATGTCTGTGAATATGGAGCTTGAAAGAATTGCTTCCAAATAACTGTATATTTAGGGCTTTGGTTCAGGCTATTGTCCCATAATTACCTGTTGTTTATTCTAGGGATGGGCAGGTTTGGTGTGGTGCAGACTTCCTGCACAAACAGGAGGGAACAAACAAATCCAAGGTTCACCAATGAGACATTTAAGCACCGTCAAAACGTGGGTAAAATAATATCGGCTCGTAATTGTTAACTTAAGTAACAAGTTGGAGGGGTTTTGCTTTGATCAGCAGCTTATCCGATTTGTAATGATGACATAAGTCCAATACATTTGGGGCTAAAGCATGTTTATGTAAAAAAAAAAAAAAAGTAATTTGCAGTTACTTACTGGAATGATGATTGGGGATTGGGGTTAACTAAAACAAACTAAATTATACTGTTTATTTATAACAGTTTTTCAAATTTTCAAATCAATTAAGCAGGGAAGGGTTTTATAGGATATTGAATGAAGTGATTGGGCTTCAACTTATATCTTTGACATCAGCTGGAAAATCATATCATGTATTGATATATTTAAGCAAATACGAATCAACAATTTACACAGTAGCATGTGGTTTTTAGCTGTAAATGGTAGTAAGGCTGTTCATATCCCAAACGCACTACATGGGAAGGAGATGCTTGCTTCACTAAATAACCCAGTCTGTTTAGTACAGAGTTTTTTTACTGAGGACAAATTACAAACAGCCTGTCTTATTTAGTTGCTGGTATGTTTGCTGGAATGTGTCCTTTTTGGTGAACTAGAGTGGTAACCTCTCACAAGTCACAAGTCATACGCTGAAATTAAAGGCAGTTTGTTTTCTCTAGCTGGGCTTGATTAGCAAAGGAAACATTCGCCGCACATGCAACATTTATAGACTTTCTTAAGAGCATAAGTGCAGTTTACTTAGTCTCTTGTCACAGAGGCAAAAGGTCAGCAAGAGGTTGGTGTTTGGAGAAGCACATTAAATGTTGGTTTACCCTTCAGAGTTATTTTTGAGACTTTATTGTCCACAGCTGGCTTCTGTATGACTAATGCTATTTAATACAAGAAGATTAAACCAGGGCTGGCAAATTATCACATTCAATTGTCCTATGGCAAATTCCATTGAAACATCAAGAGGCCTGTACACTGAGAAGGAAGGGAGTGATGTAAATGAATCTACAAAAACCTTCATTAACATGGAGTTCAAGGAAAAATATAGTATGTCAACCCTTTCCCAACCATAACCATTAACCCAGTCGCCATGCGCCGATATTATAGCACAAAGTGGAGCTTTAAAACATTGGCGTTGGAAAACAACAAATGTTGTCATTGGACGTAATCAGGGGATTTGCAAAATTGTTCAATACTTACAAAACAGAACACCTACCACTGTGCAATGCACTGTAGATCAACCGCCGACAAACTCATGGGTCGGAGATTTGATTTCTAAACTAATAAGGTTTTATTTGGTTTGGTTTACTGACCACATTCTAACACACTTGAAAACTAAAAAGTCCTCAACTTACTCATTACCAATAACCTCTTCTATGTTGCCGTCCTATAGCTGAACTAAGAAAAAGTAATAAGAAAATACGGACAAATCTTTATATCTGTTACTCTGTGAATGTAGAACGAAAGAAAGTCACAAAGTCAAAGATCTCACTGTGTCTTCCTCTGCATTTCCCCATATCCATGTGTCACATCTCACACAGCATGGTCCACTCATCGTCAGCAGTAATTTGATTTCGTCGTTGACGATAACAATGATGGCGATAATCCCCGCTATGCATTCACAATGGAATATTTCCAAGTAGCCTCTATTGATCGGTACTGTTATTTGCCATGAGGATCAGTGTGATAATTAAAAACTAAACACATTTAGCATCTGACTTCCAAGCTTTTATTACTTCTGACAGTTCAGCAAGAAAAAGAAAAGGTCATATTGAAGAACGGAGCGCAGGATGGCCGATGGGTTTGACAGGTCCAGGTTTGTTTTGGATATGATGGATTCTAATTTATTGTATGAAGACAGATTAGTTAGCGGTGATGTCTTTGCCGCAGACATCTTTCCGCAGTACTCACAAATTGTGTTCGCAGCTTCAGTGTGTGCGAGATTACTTTGATGCCGTTTCTGCTTTACTCAACTGCCGAGAGCAGAGAAAGATGACAATTATAACAAAAACTCCAAAAGAAAGAATGATGACATGCCTCATAGTGCGATTTAGTGATGAATTCAAAAATACTTTAAGTCCATATCAACTCTGAGATCAGGTGTAAGAGTGTAGAGTACACACACCCAGAAGCGTTTACAGATGCAGATCTTTTGTCTGACTCCTGCCTTCTGCCTGTTAAGAACATGCAATGGAGCAAATTAAAAACATATTTTAATGTTAACTACATTATGCGTGCACGTGTTACGGACTTGCAGTGTGAAGAAGTATTCAGATTCTTTACTTAAGTAATTTCAGACTGTGAAAATACTTTATTACAAATAAAAGTCCTGTATTGAAAATATTACTGAAGTACACGTCTATAAATATTACCAGCAAAATGTACTTGTAAATGTACTGCAGTAAAAGTACTCGTAATGCGGAAAAATTACCCTTGTGAGTGTTTTACTATTATATATTGTATTTTTGTATTGGATGCATTCATGTGTAAGTTTACTGTTGTAGTTGGTAGAGGTGGAGCTGATTTGAACTATTTTATATACTGTTGGGTAGTTTAATATATGTAACGTACAAAACTGTACATTGTTATCGAGTACATACAATCTTGTATGTAACTAAGGCTGTCAGATAAACGCAGTGGTGTAAAGAGTACAATATTTCCCCCTAAGCTGTCGCGGTGTATCAAGTAACGTAAAATGGAAACCCAGTACCTAAGTAAATGTACTTGGTTACATTCCACCACTGACGGACTGCTAACTTACCAACCAGTCCCAAACGCAGCTATAGTATATTTAACTGGGTTTACTGGTTCTATAGCAGGTTTCCACTGCAGTACAAAGACACAAATGCAGCACATACAATCAATAGATCACATCCGTCAGTCAACACGTCTCATAGGATCATAGCGTCCAACAGACCGAGGCTCTAACAAGTGATAACACAGTCCATATGGCAGGCAGATCAGATCCAGTTTTTTCTTCTTCACTTCGTCTGCATGCGCAAAAAATGTACGTCTTAAGCCATTTAATCTCGAGTCCAGACTTAAAATAGAAAATGAAAATAAAGATAAAATGTTAAATTATGCCAATTCTTTGCTCATGAATGTCAGCAGCTTCTTACAGAAAGAGGAGTCATCGAGTCACCTTACTTTAATATTTTGTTTTTTCTTATTCTCCTTTCTGGGTAGAGGCCTGCAGGAAGGTTGTTTTTTTTGGAGGGGGGGGGGGTGTGCTCAGATAAAGATGAATGGGCTAAGACAAATGGCTTCCCTTTGCTGCTATTTGGCAGCTGGGGCCCTCAATGGCTCCCTGAAGACGCAACACTTAAGAACCACAATAAGGTGGCAGGGGCTCTCTGCAGTCCAATAGCACTGAACATGATGGAAAAGTCTGTAATCTGAAATCACAGCTGTCTAGGCCTCGTGACTGGGGACACAACAAGGGTCCAATAGCTCCCAGAGGTAAAGACATGATGCCGGCGATATCGGTAAGTTTCATGACAATACTTTATCACTTTTGTCTTCCAGGGGGGGAAAAAACAGGCAAGCACTCCATCTTCTATCAATAAAACCTCCTGACACTGAAGTAGCTGTTAAACAAAACAATTTGTTTTTGCTGTCATATAATAGACGTTTAAGAAGTTATTTCGAAAAGGGGGGAAAAAAAACATTGAAATGTGTTATCCACATGTTTGCCTGGCAGCGTAGAGGCCAAAAACAGGCCAGAGAAAGTTTTTCAATTAATCGTTCTGTTCCCTTAGTTCATACAGCTGTAATAGAGCCTGTTTGCAAAGTGTATCAAACATATACTGTCATGTGAGGGATCCAGACACCTGTATGGTAACTAGAGCACAACCGCTCACATTGAATCGCCAAAGATGATGCCCCATTCTGTAGAGAAATGATATTTTCTATACGTAGACGATATTAAAGGTCTTTTTTGTGTCTGAATGAAGTTTGCAGTGGTAACATTTAAAGGAACAGAAAGAGACGCAAATACGCAAGTTAGAGAGTTAAATGAGAAGATTTATTCCACTCCTCTATCTGTCCGATGAGTTTGAAGCGACCGCCTTTCAGCTTAACTTAGTTCAACATGAAGACTGCAAGCAGGGGATAGGTCACAAGTTATACCTCATTTGTTTAAATCAGTAAAAAAATGTGTAAAGTGTAAAAGTGACTTTCACCATTTTCAGGCCAGAGTCCGGTTAGCTGTTCCTCCCTGCTCCCTGTGTTTGGGCTAAGCTGAGCTAATTGGCTGCTGCCTGTAGCTTCATATTTAAAAGTCAGTTATGAGAGTTGTATCGATCTTTCTATCTAACTCCCCACCAGAAAGTGAATGAGAACATTTCCCAAAATGTCGAAGCACTTTATTGTTGCGAAGAAAAAAAAAGGCCACCTCACCACGAGCACCCTGAGAGCATACAGTGTGCTGCAGTCGAACACAACTCACGAAAGCATTTTATCTCTCTAATAAATTAGCAGCGTGGCCATAGGCCCTCGCCAGGAGCAAACACAAGCACTCCCCTGGGGAAGGCAATTTTAAAGTGAAAGAGGAGGGGGACAGTGCATCAGGCCACCGCTTGGACGGATCAAATCGACCTTAAAGACTATCCAGTGCGAGATGCAGCAGAAATTGATGGCCATGTATCAATGAGATGGAGACAATGAGGGCGAAAGGTAAATGTCCCAGGGTAGATGTTTGTGCATGTGCATGGCTGAAGTTTACATTGGGCCTCTCCCTGTGTGTGCGTAAATCATGAATATCCTTGCCGCCGCCGCTGTTTGAGGCCCCTTTGGAGTGATTTCACCTATTTTATTAAGCAGTAACAATTTATAAATTTCAGTGGAAGTGGATATACGGCGTGCCATTGGAATGGATCCTTTCATACGTGACCGAATCAGATGATGGATGTGGCATTACTAATCAAATTCATTCTGGTAGCCACTTGGGAATTTGGCCGGGTGAAAACTAGCCTTGCATGTGTATCAAATGCAACACAATGACAATTATATTGCATAATCTTTAATTATAAATGCATTCTGTGAACTTGAACAATAATTCATACAAGGGTGAACTTTGAAACACTGTAGACTGCGTCTTTAGCTTGGAAGAAAGTCAATCGAAGGAGAGGTATCAACAACATGAATGATTGAAGATAAAATAACTAGACCACAACATGGACACAGCCTCCGTTGAGGCACATCCATCTACAGTATCTCTCTCTTCACTTCATTTTTAATGGCTTTTATATTTTAGCTAGAGTCTGGCTGACCCAACATGGTTCATAAATGTAGCACATGTTGACATTTCATTAGTCAGTGTTTTCTTGTATATGCCATTTTTTTTTTGAATAAGGAGAAAATGTTCAAAACAATAACTAATCTAAAAATGTAAAATATGTAAATGCATGAACTAAGAAATTTCAACGACATATCCCCTGCTGCATTTAAATTATTATTTTTTTATTTTACCTCAGCTGACTTGTTTGACAAACTGGTCAGTTAGGAAGTCTCCCATTTGAATAAGCAAAGCCCTGCTGTAATTGGGGTGCACATATTTTTTAACAAAAACACGAGAAGATGAATCAAGACGAACCTTATTCGTCCAGCCAGACGAAGGAGGAAATCAACCTGATTCCCAGATGTGTCACCCCCCCCCCCCACACACACACCAACCCAACCCCCACTACCAGTTATTCCTGTAACCTCCGAGACTATAAGGGAAATGAAAAAGGATTAGTGCGACTCTGAATCAACGAAATGACTTTAAATGACTTCTTCGGGTAGCCACAGGCCAGGCGCGCAGCTTGTTTAAGTTGACATTTCAATTGTACAAGTAATTTGCAATCTATTTGACTCTAAATGACACCTTCATATTACGGATTCCAATAGCAGTTTTTGATTTCCTCAGTTCAAAGATGAGTATAAAGAAACGTGGCTTAATCAAGGTATGCAGGACTCCTGTCAATCTCTGACCAAAAAAAAAAAAAAAACCTCTAACAAGGTGAGGTCTTAACTTCAATCAAATTCTTAACGTGTCCACTCATGACACAAAGCAAATCTTCAACCGTTGCACCACACCTTATTAAATAAAGATCACTAACTGAACACATGTATCTGTAATATGGCAATCTGGTGAAAATTAAAAGAAAAAAAAAAGGCAATGATTGCTTTGACGTTATCACATGAAGCTGCAGACAGTGAGGTTTAAATCTGATGTGATCCTGTTGCTAAGATACTTGGTAATGTCACTGAACATGATTCTAATTGGTTGGAGTTCATGCATGTTCTCACATATTTTGTCACTGGGAGAATGAAGTATTTCATGGTTGTGTTGTTTTCTACAGTATTATCCTCTCAATTTCAGTCGGAATTATGTGAAAAAGCTGAATATAACATTTTATAATGGCCATAATACATTTTCACAGTTGATATGAGTTTTATTTAGTCAAAAGATCAGCTACAACACAACAAATACACCAAAAATCTCCAAGTATGTAAACCCAGTCATATAATCTAATACTGACTCGTAAAATCACTCTTGTATTTTCCGAATAGCTGGGAAAACCCGTTAAAAGGTTCATGCTATTTCATTTGTTTCTATAGCAAATCCACATGTTTCAATCATTTTCTTAAATCATTCAATATCAGTGGCCTGATCTGTCTGAACACAAGGGAAATTACCTCACTTTATGTGCAGATTTGTCTTTTCATTCAAGAAAAATAAGATTTTAAGACGCACTGCTTGTTACTACCAAGCAGTCTAAGCACTGTATCCGTTACCAGCAGCAAGCAGTAAGGAGAAAAATCCTCGTTAATGCGTAAAGACGGAACGTGATTTCCTAGACTATTAAACTGAGGCAATTTGGGAAGTTAGAGGAACACACTGTAGCTGGGTGTTGTGTTTGAGGTAAGCACTGCTGTGGAAATCCTCCACTAGAACAAACTAATACTGAAGACATATATTATTTGTAGGGCTGGATAGCTATCAGTTATTGCAAGATGTTTTTTGCTGCTATGAGTGAATGAAGGACTTGTAGAGCTTCTTGCCAGATTTCAAAAAATGTTTAAAGTACAGTTCACTTTGTCACAATAACTTTGCAATAAAAAAGGTATTTACACACATCTGCTGTTAACGTTTTGAAGATAATAAGACCATATTTAGTAAAAGAAATCCAGACAAAGATGCAGAGATTATTGGCAATACCCATTATTGTAGATTTATGTAAGTTGATAAATGTGTATTCATTATAGTCAAAAATGTTATCTAATACAGTAATTACATATTACTGGGAAAATGTCACATACACCCAGTTCAGTCACAGTCTTAAAGAGATGGGAACTTGAGGATCATCATAATTTGTTAATGTCAGGTTTTTACTGCACATTACAGATCAAATCATCATTAAAACATTAAAAAAATAAAAATAAAAATCTTAACATACGTGATGTTTGGCATCTTTGCACTATACAGTCTGTATTGTTTGATCTTCTGGTGAGAAGAGATACCAAGGCACAGAGACCTACAATCATCCCTTCATAATCTGTCTGACATGCTGCTATTCCACCAAACACTAGTTGCTCTTACTTAACAACATACAACAGATAGACTTCACTATACAACACTTCATTCTAAATTTAGAAATGGTGCTTCTGGACCCCGGATATACAGCAGTGTGGCAGGAGTATGCTTACCCTCCAGCGCTATCTTTTTTTTCCCCCTCCTTTATAGAAACTGGGTACTCAGTTGTCACCTTTCTATCTATTTTCTCAAGGTCAGGACACGATGGGTGGATGGCCAGACGTGAGACAGAGGTAATGAGTTTGGAATGGCATTTAGAGCAGCGAGAGGCTCGGGACTCACACCTGACTCATCACACTATGGATTCAGAAAGAATGGACAGAGTTAATGAAACTATATGGCTCAATCCATGGTTCAGACTGACAAAAAGAAGAATGCTGAGCTAAAAAGAATGAATGTATTCATTTGATCTCATACTCAAAATCTCAGCATCTGGGGTGATTTCAATGTAGAAAAAAAAAAGTATTGGCAGTTTTACTGTAGCATTACTGTGCTGGCTAATTTGTAAAAGAATAGCAGTTTAGCTGGTTATGATTAAATCAGAAGAGCAGACACATACAGTACTCATACAGTACCTAAAAGACATTGCCTTCAGATGCATAGCCTTTCCAAAACCTATTAATTTGAGTGTTTTCTGATCAGCCACCTTTGGTCCAGACGTGGTGAGATTAAGGCAACCGAAACTACATTTGGGGTTAAAATGTTGGTTGGCTAAGTGTTGGAAAACCGACATTGCTCGTTACAGGACAAGAAGAAAACTGCAGTCCACTGTGACAGATTCTCCAACTTTGCGTTCCCAATCATCCACCCTGACCTAAGAGGTTTTGTGACCCGTGTAAAGTTGTCACATTACTTCCACCTTGGCCACATAGAGAGCACCAGTCATTATTTGCATGACAAGAAAATGCAAAAGATTGTTATAAGCGTTAAAGCTCATGAACTTGAAAACCATGGTATTTAGCACTTTGTCAGCTGGTGGTAATTTAAGAAAATGTCGATGAGAATGGCCTGGATACGCCCTTGTGTTGGTCTCTACGAGGCTCAGCCCAGGAACACAGAAAATAAACTTCCGATTGTCTCATTTGAGGAGGAGACACAGGTTTAGCCTGCAAAAACAACTCATATCAACAACCTTTTTGCCTCTTTTATGCATTCCACGCCAGTGTTTGCTCTGGTAAATGTCCCCTTATACCCCAGGGCATATATCTCTACACACAGGGCCAGAGCAAGCAGAGAAACAATCATGTTTAGCCCATCCATGAATGACAGATTCTTTTCAATTGTTCCGTCAGCCGCACAGGAGAGACCGATAGCCATGTTTTTCCAAGCCTTTCACTGCTCTCAATCTCTATGCCGTTCTGTCACGAGAAGAGAAAATGCTTGTTTACCCAGAAACCAACGGGCTTTGCTGATTGCCATCCCAAAGGTAATGGCCAAGGATGAGGCAGATCAATAGCCATCTGCACCCATTCCTAAAGCAATAACATTCAATAGGAAAACCCATTTACTTTTACTTACCTTTGCTTCATTTTGTTTTACCAAAAGGAGCCAGTTGTGATGAAGATGGTATTTGACTGCCCGGGCAGTTGTGGTTATGGATCTTTTACTACTGTACTTCTTTTGTTTTTAATCAAAGTGTGGGTAATAATGAGCACAATAACAGAGACATAAAAGGTTGAGATGGTGAATTTTTTTCATCAGAAGTCTGATCAAGAACCCTTCATCTCTACTTGTTTGTGATAGACAGACACATACGTTTACTCATTTAACCTTGAAGTATGGACACTGATCGAGAGCAAGGGCTTTGGGTTACGGCCGTATACTGATAACATATGGCCTCAGAAACATATAAAAACATATAAAAAAATCATTATCACAAAGACGTTTTTTTTTCTATCTTTTCTGTTTTTGTCTCTTAAAATACACAATTGATCCCTGGCACCCAACACATAGAGGGTTACAACAGCCATTGAATTGCTACATGTGTGTGTGTGTGTGTGTCCATGTTTGTAAGCACATGCATGTGCGTGCTCTCGCTTGGTGAAAACAGGAAGTTTAATAAGAGTTTGTGTGTTCTGCTGAACTTGCCTTAGAGCCAATTCACAAATCCTCCTGCAGTCAGAACAGCCAGCTCTCCCAGGTGAACTACTCTCAGATCAAATTATCTCCAGCTTTCTCAGATAGAAAAGGAGAAAAAAAAAAAAAGTTGCTTTATTTGTTGAAAACACTTTTCATCACCCTATCATTCAATATTGCATTTCATCCCTGTATTGAATCATGGCCATCCACCCCTTTTGTCTCGCCAGTGTTTTTCCTGATGCAAGGTGAATTACGTTTCTGTATCTTTTCCATTCAGTGGCTGTTGTTTGACTCGATCTACCAAACTAAACACTCGTTCTGGCTGCCCTCTGTATAACCTTGCATCTAACTCCAAAGACTTCCCCGAATCCTTAGCAAAGCTTCTGGGAATGATATTTCTTTACTTTGGCACACCGCTGACCTGCTGTAGATATTTATTTTCTCTTTTTTTTTTTTTTTTTTTTTTTTGATGACGACGCTATCACACTTTATGTGCACTACTGTGGACAATTTATCAGACTGGTGTTGTTGTCACTAACGTGTCAGTATGAGACAGTTTTACCTCGATGCTGCATCTTTGATATATGCTGTACTGCATAAATAACATTTTGTTTTTAAGTCAGAACTAGTTTTTTTACTCGCCCTGTCTGGACATTTACTTAAGCAACCGGTTTCATCTGTTTCAGACGGTCAATAAACTTGCATGATATACGTATAATGAAAAGTGAACATCTTTAGAGAGTGGCTTGTAGCAATAAAACTTCATTTCATACCTTTAAACCTTTAGCCCTTTGTAGCACTGCAGTAGAGTTCACAGGGGTTTGGAGAGCTCTCCGTGTTTTGGCCCATCAAAAGTTTCCGATATATTTCCAAGTATGTGACCATTATACTGGTGTATTTTTCAAATGATAATATAAAATGTAATGGAAACTTCTGTAGTCCGTGGGTCAGAAGGACTTTTGACTCAGAGTTACTGAGTCCGTGTTTTTAGCTCAGAAATTGACATTGATTGGTATTAAAATCTTGGAAACACACATTTTTCCAAGACGATTCCAACACTATATAACTGATCACTAAACTTGCCATGACAGTTGGTGTAACCTGGTGTTTCGGCATACAGCGATTACATTACCTGGCCACTGCCCCTAGCGTTGTTTTTGATATATTTTATTTATAGAAATTAAAAACGTTTATTTTAAGTAGGCTATTAGTGCCACACGTTCATCAAATTAAAAAAAGAAAACTAATTTTTAAAGCATGTTATCAATACTTAGTCGGACAACAGAGCTACAATAGGAAGCTGTAAGTGTCTGCTCTGTACAGCAGCAGCAGAGTCGCAACACAGACGAGCAGGTGTCGGATTTCACGGAATGAGAGGAGAGTTGACCGACAAGACTTTGGTGGAGGATATGGTGTCAAAGTATTTCGAATTTAAACCCAATGCTAATAGGGAACCTGATAAAGTTAACGAGGCAATCTGTAAAATTTTGGTATAAAGCCCCACGGAGGACGGAGCGCTCGCAGCCGACGCGATGCAAAAGGCGTTTGGTGGAAACCTGCAGAAAAAAGCTCGACGAGGCCAGACGCACAGACCTCCAACGCTAAAGATCAAAGGGAAGCGCTCTGAGCATCATCAATGGTTTCTTCTTTCTCCCGTGTCACACGTTTGTTAACCCATGGGAAATTTGGAAATAACCGGTGCATCCCTAATGATCATCCATGCATGCTGACACTTTACAATATAAACCAAGCGCACAGTGTGGGGAGGTGTAACAACTGTGGATTCTTGCGTATTTTAAAATCGTTTGCAATGCGAGAAGCGATCCATTTGGCTAGTTGCTTGGAGAAGCTGCCACAGCCATCTTGTTGCCAGGAAGTGTATTAAGTACCAGTATTAAGTGTCAATTCTGTCTTTCAGGATGAAATACTGCATATCAGTGTGGAGATTTCTCAAACCGCAGCTTCTCTTTCTCCCTTAAAATCACGTTTTTTCTCCAGAGGAAAGAATTTACAGTATGCAATTTACCTGTGCAAAAGAAAAACTGAATACTAAAATCTTTCAAATATGACAACATTTGACTTCCTTTTGCAGCAACTAGTCCACACAGAGATGTCCTTTTTTTAACTTGTGTTTTATTTTTACTTCAGCATTCCACACATGCAGTACAGAGAGATGACCATTTTGATGGGGCAGCTGCAGCTGTATGTGAATTCAGCACCTTACTGGGCTTTGCCCTAAAAGGTTTGGAACACTTGCAATTAATCATCCTGTATCTGCACTGCAACGGGTATTGTTTCCAAATTTATCATGATGCCAGACCTTTGAAGGCATCCGTGTCTCACATCATGCCATCCCACAGTAGGAGACATGAGATGTCAGCTGTAAATTAGGTGGCACACAGTGACCCCACACTGTTCCAGCTTTGGTTAATCCCGAGGCGAGGCACACAGAGGACACAGCCGGGCACATTGATCCCTGTGACTTAGGTGCTCAAACACCATTATGTAATTCCGACTATATCCCAATTTGTGGATGCCATGAGTATGTACATTTGGGTGGTTCACTCTACAGCTAATCAGTTTAGAAATGCTGGACATGTTAATGCCAGGCTCCACAAAGGAAATTAAACTCTTACTTCTTGCAACACTAATGTCTTGCTCTACTTATTGAGCTCTATAAAGAATGGAAGCTATACAAAACTTATTGGCTGTATTAGCAGTGTGATCTATCAGCTGAGATTTGGCTCTGGGTCCCACAGTGTGCATAGGTTTGTCAGATGAACTAACCTTATCCTTCACAGCAGCGTAAAATGTGTGACTGTCTGCAACTGGTCCATTGTATCAGTTGGTTGTGTTGTCTTGTGAACACATTTTCTCCATTTGTTTTTCAAAAGATGTGTAACAACTTGGCTCTATCGAATGAATCACAAAAACAAAAACTTGGTGAGCGCCCTGGTGGCCCAGTGTGGTGACCAAAGACTGCAACCACATTTAGAGTCTGGCTGGGGATTGTTATTGTACGTCACTTGTCATTTCTTTCTCCTCTCAATTCCTGTCGTATCGCTACGGTCGACCCTCTAATAAAATGCCCAAAAATCCTGATAATAATTGGGCTTCTTTGGTTAATGGTCAACTTGACTATCAGTAAAACAGCTTCTGAATACTCATACTCCCTCAGTGAACTCTTTCATTTCACAGCCATCGTGTTTGTTAATCTCTTTGTTGGTGTACAACCTACTTAACCAACAAGACTAAGTCATAGTGAGATTACACAAGTTTGTTTTTCGATTTTCAGATAATATGGACTTTTTTTTTCTGCCTTTAGGGACATACATTTTAAAACATATATTAGTCAGTTCAGAGCTCCAGCGCAACGTAACAGTGGTTTACCAGGACATAATCATACTCTAAAGTGGGAGTGTTTGTCAGAACTGTAGTCTTTTTCATTATCCATGAATGGATCTAAGTTAGCTGATTTGTTCGTTTCTAAAAGTTTATGGCGAACGAATGAAAAGGGACCTGAACAAACCGATGTGTGAGTGAGTGTACATTTCTCTAAATATGTGTCACTGTGTGTATTCTTCTCTCGGCCGTGTCCATACACTTTTCCCACAGTCCCACTGCCTTTATCAGCATAAGGCTGGCGAAACAGCTGCAGCCTTAGAACCCCGGGACAGCTGGTAGTCCACACAAACACACACGCACACTGTGACATTTTAACACACACAAGCACACACACACACACACTCACACACACACACACACACACACACACACACACACACACACACACAC
>CALSBV010000271.1:1286354-1374485 GCA_943590825.1 Bovichtus diacanthus
ACACACACACACACACACACACACACACACACACACACACACACACATTTCCTCTCCTCAGCCTCTCTCCAATCCTCTTGTATCTATCCCAGGTGAAATTGGGTTGAACAATGGCCTGATGGGAAGGGTGTTGTTTGGTGGGCTTGGTGGATAGTGGAATCCTCCCCAAGGTGACCTCTGAGGGGCGGTGGGGGAAGAGTTGAGGGCTTTGACGGTGTAATGGACTGGTGTCACTCTGGCCAGTGATGCTCAGCAGAGTAATGACACCATCTTGATGCTGGAAGGTAAACAACGCACAACTACAATTTATTTTTAGGTGGGAGTTTTTTCTCAATCTCATTGCTAAAATTGAAAGTTGTTTTGCTGTATGTGTTCACAGCAAATTTTGTGACCCTTAAACCCTTAAATGTCAACTGAATTAGATCAAACATTCATGGGAAGCCATGATAAAAAAAAAAAAAAGATACACTTTCATCTTCTTTCCCAAACTCACCAAACAAACACTTTTGCACGTTTTTACTGCTACTGTTTTTAATTAACGGCTGAGATACAAAGCAAAAGAGGGAAAAAGGTGTGCACCGATTTCACTGCACTAGCTTACTATAATGCAATTATTTCATATGCAAAGACAGTGATGTAGTTTATAACTGGTAAATTATTCTGGCAATTACTGTATGTACACTATGGATACAATTAAAGAAGAGCTACCTCTATCAGAAATGCTATTAAACTACTACTACTATGACATTATTATATTAAAATGATAATACAATCGGAACATTATTATGATGTTTAGAGGAGAAAAAAACAGCACATTACATTTTGTGTCTACATTACTGATTAATGTGTGTGAAGGAGAAAAATTATTTAGTCATTGAATTAGAAGAGTGAAAGAGGCACCATATGTACACATTTTCGTACATGTGTATTCCTGTGTGTGTATCCACTTCAATAATTGGGGTACAATTATAGCAGAATTAGCAGATGCTGAAGCAATACGGCTTGTAAATCTTCCTATCACCAATGATACTGTATGTCAATGAGGCTACACAGACTCACATGAGATCCAGATTATGCTTTAATTACCTTGAAATGAAGCAACTTTAAAAAAAAAAAAAAAAGTATCTTGAACTTTCATATATATTGATCTTAATTATTTCAGCCCCAGAGGGTTCAACACACACACAGACACACACACACACACACAAAGTGAAAACAGAAGAGTATTTCTGCCTCCCCTCCCCTCAACCCCCCTCCTCCGTCTACTGACAGAGATTTTGCTCTCTTGGTGTGGAGGTGTTCAGAAAAAAAAAAAAAGAAAAAAAAGAGAGAGGAAAGGAAAAACAGCCTGGGGCATCTAGCAGAGGATTTGACCTGTTCCCTTGCAGTCAGAGGCAGAGAGGCAGAAAACGCACTTTTTCCCACACTAGCCATATTCAGGTTTAAAGATTGGAAAGTAAAGCGGTGCCCCTATAGGTGAAAGCCTTCATGTCTCTCAATATGTAGGTGCGTGCAGCGTGGAACAATCTGGACATTGTGCTGACCCGCCCCGTCTGCTCTCAGCTTACACACCCAAAATAAGATAAATAATAATAAAAGGTTTCCACGTTTATCAAGGGTCCCAGGGTCTGCCGCGTCACGTTAATTTACTTTCAGTCTTATGGCATCACAGCTAGTCACGCGATGGTGTGTTAAACCCCTTGATGATGTATTAAGTTGGATATATAATACGGCGTAATAGATGAAAGTTCTCCCATATGAAAACTTTCACTCGGCCTCTATGTTTGGTCCATTCAGCTCTATCTTATAAGGAGCTTCCAGTTCTTCGGGGTGGAAAAATACATTATCATTTTCAATTTTATAAACAATCACATGAATGTGGCTTCATAAAAATGCTTTATCTTAGCATAAGGACCTTTCATTTTAGTCAAGCAATGTTTTGGAAACGAGGACCATTACCTTTCAAAAGCAATCCTGGGTTACGGTTATAATCAATCAACAATTCACAGTCCTTTTACAGAGCAATACAATTACAAACACAATATATGTCTTCTATTGAGGCCAAACGGGATTTAATATGTCACAGAAATATAATAAACTTACTATTACAAAGAAGACTTTTTATGTCAATCACACAGCTATTTGACAATAACTCGTGTTTTCCACAATGGCTCTGGTACCTTGGGATAACACTCCAATTCTACCGCATAGCACTGCACAATAACCATATTTCATATTTCTGAGAGAGGGGGCACATGGAATCGCTGACGCCGTTTTTCCTGCACTGTATTTTCATGGTGGAGTTGTGCCCGATGATGGTTATGATAATTTGATCCGAGAAGACACAGAGATTTGAACTAGCAGAAAGGAGGACGCAAATCCCTCAGTAAATCCCTACACTATATAGCCCCCAGCCTGCCGGGAGAGTTTAATATCTACTGGAATGATTAAACTGAAAAGGTGAAACCACTATTGTAGTAATAAGAAGTAGGGCTGTGCAACAGGGGTTGGAGAGTGGGCTAATAGTTTGCACTGCAACTCTGACCTCCAATGTACACAGACAATCCACAATACTAATTCCACCAACTTATGTGCATATTTTTCTTTTTTGTTTCTGCTAATGATAGAAATCGGAATATTATTGACAAATGGGACGAATTAGTCTTTTATTAATTCATTTTCTTTGGTTTTAAAATCATAAAATACAATAGAGTAACTAGAGTTTCGCAGTAAAAAAAATGGACTGCAATAAATATGTAACAACAATTATAACTTTGTATATATGATGACATGCTGTAAGATTTTGTTTTTTTATTCAACAATTCTAAAAATCAGCTTCCTTTTGTGGATATCTTTTTCTCCATGGAGATTCCCCATCATAATTCTCAAAAACTGAAATTGTATTTATTTTCAATAACAAGTAATCAAAAATAAATGTACTGTCTATTTTGTGCCTATATATATATATATATATATATATATGGGAGGCCACAATTTGTTCCTTACACTAATAACAGTAAATAAATATTATCCTGAATGTTGCTGCAGAAAAATGTCCCTTAAATACCAAAGTAAAATCAGAGGCCAGCCATTTTAAACCACAAAAGGCCACAAAGATCATAAAACTCAAAAGAAACCTACAACCTTAACATTACCAGATACCATCAGCTGGTTTTTATGGCTAACATGTGAAGGAATCCACCAGAGACAGAGCAGCATTAGCCATCCCATTGAGTTCCTCTTTCTCATCTGCTGCCGATGGCAAGGCTGTTCCTGCATTAACAAACTGTGAGAGTATCATGGCGGGGAGAACCTGGCTTTTAAAGTGCATGAGAGGAGCCAATCTAATGTGCCATGATTGCTACTAGCTACATAAAACCCACTAATATAGAGTACGATAGCAGATACTTCATAATCTCATCCTGTCTGCTCTTAAACCACAGAAGTGTTGCACCATTCACATTCCACGCAGTGTATATCATGTAGCCTACTGTGTCTTGATTTACAAAATGAGAGGGCATGGTGTCGCCAGCCGCTTCTTTTTTTTTGCTTTTTCTTCCTGCCAGTGAGGAGATTTATTGGGAGGGCGTACCACATTATCCCCAGATCCCATCACCCATGCTCAGTCCCCCACACCAACTGCTGGAATTCACCATTGCCGTAACAAGGACATAATCCCCAACTGGCTTCCCAATCGAGGAGACCACAACCAAACCAAGCACCACTGCGAGGTGTTGAACCCATAGCAACACCACTGGTTTCTACAAAAGGTGGTGTTTTGTGCTAAAAATGCAAACCCACGATCACTTGAGCTTCATGGGCTGGACACAGTTTACGTGCGTGCGTGAGAACTTCTCGTTATCAGCGGCAGAAAAATGTTTGCAAATGATTGTAAAAAGGTTCAGCCGTGCCAGTCACCCTTTCACAATTCAGGTGGTCATTTGATTCATGAATAATATACAATATAACGTGATGTGGAAATAATGAATGTGTTAAGCTGCATATACATTCTTATATTTCTAATCATTCAGTAATAGTACTGCAAAAGCCTTTTTTTCCATCTATTGACACTTTTTTGTTAACTCAGGGACTCACTGGGACTGTGTAGGACAATTATGTTTGCCTTGATTGGGTTCAGCTTTGTTTGGTCAACAGAAAAAAAAAATAGCCAGCTGACACAGCACCACCTGACTCCACACCCTTCATCTAAATGTCTATTAATAGAATTAATAAGTGTGGACCTAATAAAACCCGTAAGGTTTTCCACCAGAATCAAATCGGATGTGTGTGTTCTCTGAAAAAGGTCAAGGAAAGATTCACAGTACACAATCCCCTGTAAATAAATGTAGCACATATACATACAATACAGCATTACCTGCCAAGAATTCTTAAAGGAAAAGGAAAAAAATAAAACAGTAGTACGCAGAAATTGTGATAGTTAACTGACAATGTTTTTTTCTAAAGTGTTCTCAAAACTTTGGGGAAAAATCCTTTCAGTACCAATACTGTGTTTCAGGAGATTTTCTATTATCTCTTACAGAAACGTCCCAGTGCATTAATTATCAACAGAGTCGACAATAGTGTTTCTGAACTGAGCAGTCTAACATCTCGCAGTTGTGTCTCGCTTCTCCACTTTCACCGGTTCAGTAACTGCAAAAAAGGATTTAAACCAGTGACAATTGTTCAAGCAGTAATGACTAACACTCCTTTTGTAAGAAAAGTAATGTGTTTAGAGTAACTTGCCACTTAGTATTGTGCTACCACCAACATTGCCTTATGACGCTTATGTAAAGCACATGATAAAACAGAAAATAAAGGAGAGAATTGGGTCATAGTTATGATTAAAATATCCAGAATGGCTACATCCTGTTTGGGTCACTTCCTGGTTGTCATTCCTTACACTGCTGAAGCCGACTCGGCTGAATGTCAGTAACTGTTGACTGTTTCGGTTTGACATACATTATAATAACCGCAATGGGACAATACAGTAGGAGGTATTGGGCCAGCACACCACTAGAACCAACGGAGACATGTAAAGGTTCATTTACTCAGTTCATGCTTTTGTATCTCAAGTGCTGTTGTAACATTTATACCTTCCCTCTTAACAGACCTGCTTGTTAACCTGTAACACACGGCAAAAGTGCATTTTTATCTTTTTGTATTATCCTGCTAAACAGTATCCAGGCACAAAAGCAACCAACTTGCAGGGTAAATGCAACGACTCATTCCGACTCCATACAGAGTAATTCTGCTCGAGCCCCTTTAGTCTCTGCTGGCTAAATCCTCTGTTAGAGATAGAGGCTGGGTTTGATCCCCTGCAGGATCTCAGTTTATCTCTCTTGCAAATCTGCTGCCAGATGACAGGGTTAGCTTTGTGGACTGTGGCTGCCCACGCTCTCCTAAAGATCGACACGATGCCTGGTGCCACAGTGTTTCTGCTGTTTTACTATTCTGGGGCCATGGACTTCTATGGGGCTCAAAAGCCATCTACGTCTAAAATAAATGCAATTTATGTACGTTTATTTGGTCTATTTTTCTCATGTATATCTTCACTAATTTCATTACAATTTATGAGAGAAATAAAAAGCATACATGTTTAATATTCAATATCTCAAATGTCTAAATTCTACTACTCAACGAGTAAGTATTTTGTTTCATTGTAGAAAGTTACACTCGAAAAAAGTTATTCGTCATAAGAAACACATTGTGTTCACGTGGTGGGGATTTTGAAATGCTGCATCATTTTGAAATGAAACTCTTTAATTCTAACAGTCTCAGTAAACATAAATTCAGATTTAATGTTGTGCCTGTTCTACACACACACACACAAAAAAACACTGAGCATCATAAATAGTACAAAAGTAAAAAAAAATGGTTTGACAAAGATATCACATTATCTCTAAACTCATAAGAAAAATAAATGTTATGTTTAGCCATACAACCATGGCCTGTACAGTGCTCTGTGTGCTACACATGCCCAGTCACTGCTGTGCACACGGACACACACACACACACACACGTGTCTTGTGTCATCATTTCATCAGTGCTGTGCAACCAGCTGCTGTTGCTGCTTGCTCATTAAACATTTGTAGAGTCAATACAAATTCCACCAAGGCTTCCTTCCTCAGGGCAAACACTGGAAAAATACAGTATGTAAACGTTGCCGCACTCCTCGTTCATCTATGCAGAAAATAGAGCCATCTTCCCACCCTACTGTATCAATAACCGAGGGATGGAGGGAGTCCAGAAGCAAACCTCCGCAATTCATTACGAGCCTGCGTCGCCTCCGGCAGATGAGAAGGTTTGCTGCTGTTGACAGCTCGTCTCTCTGCAGAGAGTGACTGATTATTGTGAAATGTCAATGTGAAATACCAAATCAGCATGTAAGAGCTACTTCTGCCGGAGTTAAAGTATTCTGATTTTGCACAAGGTTGGCAAGGTTTTTTTTAAAAACTTTAATTATAATAAGTCTTTTGCCGTCTTACATTTTATTCAGATGACATCAGGGAACTGCCTTTGACAGTTTCAGTCTTACAGCTGCAGACAGCAGAGTCGCATGTTGACAACACTTTGGTGACTAATTGTAGCTGCCAGGAGAGGGAGAATGTTTCTCTTTTGTTTCCTTCCTCGAGTAATTCGGCGGCTTTCTTCACTGACCTTTTTGGGGTCATGCCAAAGATTTCACCTTCAACCGGAGGTGTCATGACATGATGACCAGGGATGTCACAGTAATTGTAAAAAGGTTTTGCCACCCTTAACCTAAAGATAAATTTTAAATTCTAATCATGCTGTGTGCAATTTAGTGTTGTCATATTTCAAATATGCATTTCTGTCATTGGACTTCTCTTTGTCTTGATGGGCTTTGAGTAAAATAAATCATAAACTCCTTTACCATCATCATTATCATCATCACAAACAACTACCGTTAATGAAGGCTCCAATGAAAGAAGCTTCATTCACATTGAAGCACACAAGCAACAGTCTGGTAATATATGCAGCATATATGTTAAAACTGTGTCCATGGTGAAATGCTCCTTACAAATAAGACAAAATGGCATGCAGATAAACCGGTGTTCTTGTGATTTTATTCCGGCTGGGTCTGAGCGTGTGCATGCATTTTAATGGCCGGGGACGGGTTGTAAAGCTAGCAGATAAAATCTTGAGGAATGTTTATTAGAGGTCACTTTACTAAATATGTAAACCTTAACTTTAAATCCTTACTCTAGTTCACTTTTCACTATTTTATTGTTTAATCAAGCAGAATATTAACTCCGGGGTAGGGGCAGGTTGACCAATAACCCCCAGAGAGAGTGTTTAGCTGCTGTCTTGTTTGCAATTAATATGTTGCCATAATGCAACATTTTTAGACTCGAGTTGCCCTGCACCCAGTGTTCCTTTTAGTGTCCTGCACAAGTAAGCATTATGTTCTATTTAAAGATCAGCATTTGACTGATGATATTTGGAAATCAACCTCTCCATGTGGTATGAGCTTCTACTATAACCTCAGTGTAGAGTGAGAGAAAGCTGCAGAGACTGTATTAACTGCTGTGGTGAGTAACCTGGCTACTGGCATGCTGCCCCCGCACTGCGAAAGTGAGAATAGCCTGCTGGGAGCAAAAAGCACTCCGGGGCCTGCTTATCAAACGTCTTCCTGTGATCCCAGATAGCTGGGCCCTCGTGGTTCATTGTGAGAGCAAGACATTGCAGGAGATGCTGTAACTCTGTGCCACCGCCACAAGAAACCTTGGAAAAACTTGTTAAATGTCAGAAACATTTTTTTTTTTTGCTTTTTAAAATACATGGGCGATATGCATATAAAACGTTGTTTTTTTTCTACTTTTCTATAGCACTGTAAAGTTTCGACAGTCAAATAAAAGGGAACCATTAACGTAAAAAAAAACGTTGTATTATCAACACAACCTCAAGTATTGCACAGTCATATAAGTTACCATACTAGCTGAAATTGCGTGCTTCAGCCAGCTTAAGTTCACATGGGCAAAGTGTGCAAACACCAAAAGTTAGTTTACTTTGCCCCCCCTCATGGCTGACCTCGAATTTCCTATGCCGCAGACACTTTGAAATCAAGTTTGTTTTTGGGCCCTTCAAAAGACAACACTCTCACTTTTTCATGGTAGAAATTCTTGTGGGCCTGAATTACAACAACAGACGCAAATAGTTTGTGTATATTTGGTCAGATGTTTGGTATTTATTGCTTTTATTACCTATATATCACAAGGTATTGTGAGCAGACTTTACATTTTTTTTTAAAAAAGCCACATTTTATTGTCTTGGACTTAACCTCTCTCATCAGTTGAAACAAGATTTAAGAGATAAGGCAAAAATGTACCCTTAACATGAACTTTGCATGAACGTATGACCCTCAGTGGAATGATCTTTCTCTGGTGTAAGACTAAATAAGTCCAATGTGTGCCAAATGATTCAGAACGAATCAACATTTATTGAACTTATCTGCCCAGAATCAGAGTTTGCTTTTGATCTTATCACAAATTTCATTGGTGAAACTTAATCAAATTTAAAACAGACGAAACGTGCAGTGTTGGCGTGTCGTAAATACAAAAAAATTTCATGACACAACATCTCTCTTGAAAGTGTTTTTTCGACCCATTTAGTTGCCCGGGAGGTGAAGTTTACAAGACATTTGGTGTGCAGACAGAGGTGCCAGACAGTCAACACTCGACTCCACTCAACAAAAGTAAACACAAAGTCCAAAGATAGCTGATGGCTGTCAATCAAACCCATCCCCAGCTGCCTTTGCCTGTCAGCCGTCACTCTTTTCCCATGGTTCCTCTGGGCTGGAGCGTCCCTGCTCATGTTTTTAGACAAACAGATCAGATTCCTGCTCAAACAGGCCGCTGCCGTCCCTTTTGATAACAATGTAATAATTCAAAACAAATGATTCAGCTCTTTGATGAGAGCACTTTTATGGGTCACGAAGACTCACCCTCACACTGACATCTGTTTGATTTTATCTTCTTGAACTTTATCCTCTGCAGGAAAATTTACTGGCTCTGACCAGAGCAGTGTGTTAAAGCCAGACTAATAGAGGGGCAAAGACAACTGAGACACTGGGCAGGATAGCACATCTTAACCTTCAAAGCCTCCTATAGTGCACTTACTACACTTCACAACAATCTCAAGCATGTGGTGTCATGGAAGTTTGCAAAAGGAGCCCTTTTTCAAATCCAAATAATATCACCCATGCTTATAATAGTGTGGAAGTTCACCTAGTAGATGGTACAACAAAATACAACAATTTCCATTTCACTAGAAGGAGTTACTAAAACTAAGTTATTTTATTTTATTTTGACCCAAATGTGTCCTTAAAATCTTCATTGTAGTCAAATAGCTGAAACAACAAATTTTCCAAGTTCTCTTCCACTACAACGTGTGTTTTGCGTGGATGTTTGTGTCACTTTGCAGAATAATAAAAAAAAATAGATTGACAGTAGAAGACTGTTTCTCTGTGCTCACCTTAAGTCTCAGTTTAAGACGTGTACAAGCGAGCGCGAATGTGTGACATCACAACACGTTTTTTGGAAGCCAATCGTGGTCCGGCGTTCAACTTACACAGTTTAATGTGGAAACTTGAAATCTCCAGCTGAGTGGATTTTACATTGAAGTACAAGACGTATTTTGCCAAGTAGTTCAACTTTTTTTAAAGGGAATAATATTTGTCTATTTGTAGATTCTGACTTTTCCCAATTAGGGAGGAGTATTTTAGGAGACAAAAGTAAATTTAACTTTTTTGTGGAAAAACCATATCATACAGAAATTATAGTGTTTTCATAGGTCTTCAAATATAGATTTTTAATGACAAAAATGACTTAATTAAAGTTGAGTGTGAAAGTTAGATCCATACATGGATCACAGGATGAGCGTTCTCCTGAGGGACGACGTGAGAGGCAGCTGAAAGCTTTGGAACAAGTTAGCACGTAGACGTAGAATTAAAATTGTTGTCATGTCAAATAAAGCTGTTTCACACTTAAATATCGTCTTTAGCCAATTGTTTCCTGCTGTGTCACATAGCTTAATCTTTTCACAGTGACTGAAAATGATTGAAGAATAACTTCATCATCGACCTTGCACTTCACTGGAAAGTGTGAATAAAAAAACAAAAGAACACCATGAAACCAAAACCTGGTTCTCTTAATTCTTAATATCAGCGTTGCCTTCTCATGCTTCTCTATATTTCTTCCTTTGACGAAGGCTGGGGTCGGGGGGGTGGGGGGGGCTGCCTTTGCTCTAGACCCCGGGCCGTGGTTGGAGCTGTATGCTAAAGCCATGGTCAGGCCCCAGAGATTTCCAGCCTCTTAGATGCCTATAACTCATCCCTAGCCCTGCTTCTGAAGGGAGATTTCCCCCCCCTCAATCCCAGGCCTGAAATATCCTTTCAAAGGCCGCAGACTGGAGACAGATATGTAGGTGTTTTAGATAAGGTAGGAATTGCATTAAAGGATTTTTCCGTTTTAAAGCTGTTGCCATCTTTTTTTGCCCTTTCCCATAGAATTGAGAAGAGTAGTTGAGAAAGGATGGGAAGAGGGGTAAGGGATGTACTTTGGGATGGACTAGTCCATACATTTGTGGTCAGTTCACAGCTCATAAAAGACTAGCGCTAACCTCAGTAAAAATTGAATAATGTAGAGTGGCTAGAGGCAGCGCAGAACCTTCTCAAGAATACTAAAGTTATTGACCCAAGTTTGGAGGAAAATCCTCCCAGCTCAATGATCTCTACACCAGCATAATTACAGGGCAGCGAGATGAATCTTCATGTAGAAGAACATAGAAAATTCAGAATTTTCAGAGTGATTCTTGCCAAATGCAACCGTTAAATTAAAAGCTCTTCCCCAAAACCTCAGAATGGGATAATTTAGTTTTGCAAAGTAGACTGTGGACAAAAAGAGAGACTGTAAAAGTCAACAGAGTCTCACCCGGGCTGTGGCGTGTGAAAGTGAAAAGTCAGTTTAAACAGCATGCATGCAGGTATGTGCACGGCATTCCCCGCTTCCTCTCTCCATGCTTTTCCGTTTTATAAGTGCTAATGCTTCGCTTTGGCATTTACTTTAAACTTTAAAATTATTTGGCCTCCTTTTTCCAACAGCCGACTGTGTTTACATTTGCCAGCTTAACATGTACACGGTCCAGTCCGCACACAGTCTACATGTTGTTCTGCTGCAGTGTTTTTTGGACTGGGCTACAGAGAGATTAGTCGCCTCGTTCCCTCTGGAGCCTCGCCGTAATGTTCCTCACCCAAAGGGCTTGGCTGCTCATTTTCCCAATAAGACCTCGGATCTGGACATTGATCCTTATTTTAAAATTTGCATATATTTTCCCTTGTAAAGCATGCTGAAATGTAATAAAAAAAATTAATTCTAAACTACCTATTTTCACTCACTGCCATATACGGCACCTCTTCATTTATTTTTTACTTAACCTGAAATATTTAAAAACCCTAAAAACCTAAATGAAGAATTACAGTAAAAAAACATTTTTTGAAAAAGTGTAAAAAACGAGTGGTAAAACTATTTCCTTTTGGTATCACAAGATTAAATGAAGTCATTGTCAATGACATACCTTTTAACAGAGTGTAAAATATGGGCATAGTTTTTGTCTGGCAAATGAAAAACAATTCAGGGATCATAGTTTTCACCTGGTAAGTTTACTTCAGGAAAAGAGAAAGTGTCCCCGTTTTTTTATTTTAAGAAATAAAAAACAAGCGTCTTTTACTTTAATATACCAGTAAATGTACCAGTGGTTGCGATACAAAAACATCCAGTCATAAATGAAAGCATTTGAAACGCTGCGGCACCAAGCCTAGATATTTGCTGAAATAATATATCACACATCTCATATTGAGAAAATTACAGACAAGCACATGCAGTCTAGGGAAGGGCACCAGACTAGACAGGGACTAGGACCCACATGGTCAAAACCCACACATCAGTGGATTCGTAACGGCATGAGAGAGAAAAAATAAGAAAGAGAGACAGAGAGTTGGGGGAAAGTTGCTGAAATGCTTGTGGCAGTTGCTGAAATCGAGGCAGGAAAGACTAAAATGTGCACACAACAAAGCTGAAGATGAACTCGTAAACGTTTTTTTTTTTTTTTCTTTTATGAGGTAAATAGTGTAACCTTTGCTATCCTCCTTTTGTCTTCATTACATCTTCATTTAGAATCTGTAAACCAGGACGACTGTTTTAAAGCTCTCTAAAAGGTAAGGCTTCGTTTCTATTCTTTGCCACTCAATTGTGACGTTTTTTTTTTTTTTTTTCTTCTTCTTCTTTCTATTCCAGCACAGCTCATTGGCTAATTTGTTGTTCGGTGGTGTACATTATACTTATTGAGCAGTGGAGTTTTGTACAGCCTAGGCAGAGATTAAGACAAATTCTGATAAGGACTGGAAGTTGACTCTCAGCATTAAGGAGGATTAATGTTTAGCTCTGTGTGGCAGGGGCCTTCTCAGTGGCTGTGTTTACGCAGTGTTGCAGACCCCACATTAATCCGAAATTAGTATAAAAGATCAGCTGTGGCCACTGAGGCGAACCTTCACAGGGCTTAGGCCAGTAATCAAGTCTCACTTTGGGACAATGAGCGCCTGGAAGGTCAATGAGGGGCCTGGGTTGAAGGGACGAGGAGATTGAAGTGGGGGGTGGGAGAGTGATGAGGGACTTTTTGGTGACCACATGGTTTAATTTAGGTGTGATCCACACACGCACGCACACACACACACACGCAGGGTTTGCCCCCACAGTATGTGCCTTCTCCTTTTTTATGTTGGCCGTTCATGACCATGATTTGTTTTTGTTATAGCAGCAGAGGACATTAGTGTTTGTAATTTAAGACTTAAAAGACATTTCTTCCTTTTTTCTTGAAGCCCCTCTGAAATCTTATACATGTATTTGATGTCACAGTAGTTTACATTTCGGCGCGCTAAGTATTAGCTCCGTCACATAATTATAATGTGTGCCGAGGGATTAAAACAATAAATAGTATAAGACTATCTAGCGACTTGTAGGGTAGAACAACATCTCCTGTTCCAACGCAAACCAACACTGAGCAGAGCTGATAGGAGGATCGCAGGAGATGTCTCGGCTCCAGGATCGTCTCTTACAGGAAAGTAAAACTGTGTCAAATTGAAAACAAGCAGTATAAAAATCAGCAGTAAATTTTCCACTGACAGAACTAGAGCTGGCTGGTGCAATACAAGAAGCAGCACCACTGAATTCAGTTAGGAAAATAAAATAAAGGAAATATAGCTCAGCAGAAACCACAGCCCTTGGATGATGAATACTCGCAAAAACTGTTGATATCTGCATTATTTTGTACTTTTAAACCGCTCGTACAGTGAGCGGCCACATTCAAACATGCTTCCAAAAGGAGACAATTTTATTGGCATTTTAAATAAGGCTCACCATACAGTACATGTAGCGTCATAATGTGGCCAAGTGAATGCCTCTGCTGCTGCAAAAGGGGGTCAGAGGAACGTGCCCTTGCAAATACTTTCCAAACTACATCTATAAAGTTCTTAAATTATTCATTTATGGGGATTTTATAGCGCCTGAGCAAATTACAGTGCCCTTGAAAAAGAAACAGAAAATCATCTCCTCAATCAACTATTCTTGGCACGTGCCAAACTTCATCCTGCACTAACTTTTCCACAGTAGTCTCACCATGTCTGTCTTTTGTGCACACATGTTAACAACAGACAAACTACAAATGAAAGGGTAACAGCACAAAAAAAAACAACAGCAACACAGCCAAACGGTAATTTAGGGCATTTGCACCACATTGTGGTGGAAGCAGCTCTCTTCAAGTGCCAACAGGGTACCAGCGAACCCCCCACCCCAGCCACCCACTTCTCCGGCTAAGATTAGACAAATTAAACACTATTATTCACGTCACTCCCGCAGCTGGCCTTTTAAGTGGTTCTACGTTAACTATCATAATGGTTTGCTTTGAAAGCCACAGTCTTCTCCTTAATTTACAATATGAAAAAGCACTTCTGGAACAAGTCTCGGTGGGATTTTTCTTCGCTTCTGCCTCGTGTTGCAGAGGAAAAATAGCTTTTTTTTTTTTTTTTTACAAGGCAGTTTCTAGTAGCATGCATGAATTTCTATTTCTTCTAAAACATTGAAATTTGTATCCATTCAAACAGCATATGCAACAAATTAGAGCCTAAAGAAATTGTTAAGACTTTAATTTAAGACAGGACTACTTTTAGATTTTTCATCATCAATTAGTTTTCTCATAGCATTTATGGTAACGTTTTGTACAGTAGGTCTGGTTGAAAGTCATCCAGGACTCTTGAAGTCAGCTTTAATCAATCAACCCTATACAATATTTTACTATTTACAAGAAGGCATTCCTGAGTGTCCTTTCAGAGTGACGACTATAGTACGTCTTCCAGACTCTCACATCTGTCCATACGTTTTTAATGTAGCCTCCTGTTGGTAAAAAGCCCTTTTATTTTCCCTGTTTTATCCCCATAACCTGATAATGGATGTGGTATTGGCCAGGGGCCTGTGGACTGAGGAAGGCCGGTGATGGATAACCTAGTTTCAGACCCATCATCACCATAGAGCATGTGCCTTGTATCTGTAGTAAAATGTCTCCCACCCACACTGAGCATGCTCCAGATACGGATTTAGTGACGTGACAGTAAGTGACGTCCTATTAGCTGCCTTACATTTTAAGCCTCCATCACCGGCACAATTTCATAACAGAGGACTTGGTTATCAAACTACATTTGGTATGGGATGGACAAAACAATGGAAACACCACGTAAACAGAACTTTAGCTTCACTAAAATAAGGCACAATTGTAGAAGCAGGTACAACAGATGCCCATAAATAATGTGAAAGAGGTAAACAGGTCCCCGTGTTCTTATTGATATTTATATAAACAACACAAGACTACTGACCAACAATATCAAATAATTGCAGGTGAGTTAGTCCCAAAGCAAATGCAGAATAATTAACTGTAGCAACATGTGGATGACATGACAAGACAAACGCATTCAGACTTCATTGCTAAAAAAAGGATCCGCGTTCAAATGTCACAGCTCACCAACAGCGATAGTTGACTTTTACAGAATTGCTGGTTAATGCCAGAAAAATATGGCTTCAGAATGAGCACAACTTTCAGTCAGCAAAAAATGTATATGATGGATTTCAAAAAGGAATTTATTTTTTATTTTTAATAGCAGGCTTTGAGAAACATTTAAATTTAAAGGGGCACTCCACGGTTTTACACATGAAGTTAAGTTTACTTGTCATGATGACTACTACTCAGCCGGTAAATACAGTTGCATAGTGTTTTGTGTCGTCTTCTGTGGCTCTCCAGGGAGTCGGAGATAATAACCCTGATGATGTCATCGGGGTCATCTTGGCTTGGCTTGGCTTGAGGTCCCCACACCACAAACTTGAGGTGTGGGGTTTGAAAAATGTGGGCATTTAGGAGGCAGGGAGGGTCTAATGAAAGACACTATTGATTTGTGTAATGGGAAATGTAGAATCCTGTGCTTTTGAGCTTGTACTAGGGACTAAAACTCAAGATACCTTGGTTTTTCTGCTTCAACTTTTACAAGTCTTTACCTCTGCCAAGAGGGTTACATTCTTAGTTTGGCTTGATTGTCCATTTGTCAGCAGAATTACGGGAAATGTACCTGCCCGTTTTTCATGAAACTTGGTAGAAGGGTGTAGCATTTAACAAATTTAACATTGTAATGAATCATGGGGCGGATACCAACATTGTTCAATTTCGTTAACATTGCGTTATAGGGCATTTGGCCTTGGTAGAGTTCTGCGCTCTCTGAGTGCCCTTCTACTTTTTAATATTAATCTCTTGTAAGCCACCCAATTTTACACAAGTGCAATACAAAATTGCTAGTAGAGTAGTATTCGAGTATATTGCACCAAACTGAGCCTGATCCATGAGCAATGGAAAATATTGGGATCCGATAAGTCAGTCATAATTCACTTTATTTCCTTTATAACAACATGTTTACATCTTGAGAAAACTGTACAGTGGTATCTACCCTGAATATCTGTTTCCAAACAATATACATGGTGATTGGTATCACCATATCATTGGTATTGCATTGGTAATGGCAGCAATCATTTCGAAGGTCTTTATATAAAAAGGAAAATGAGAGGTATGTAGCGGGCAAGGTTTACTGGGGCTCAAACTAATCAGCTATGACCACAGCCAAAGCGAAAACCACTGTTGTTGTGCCTGAAGACACAGTTCCACTGGTGGATGATAGATGCTGGCTTAAAAAAAAATCTGTGGCTCCATAGAGATCCAATTAAAAACATGTTTAATTCTCTCTCTCTCTCTCAGAATAGAAAGTAAGGCGAGGCAAGTTTCATTTTATAGACACATTAAATATGGAAAAGAACGGCATCAAAACAACACGAAGACAAAAGATAATTGTAAGGGAAATCAAGTAACATATAGCTAAAGTGGGGCCCAAATCAAAGTTGCAAAAATGTTCCTTTAGAAACGAATCCTAACATATTGTTACATATCTTAAAGTGGCTGGACATACATAGTAAAAACATGGATAATACGTTTTTGTATTCCATGGCACAAAGCACTGTTCCCTCAATGATGATCCAGGTATGGATAAAAAACTTCCGCACCTCAGTACAAACCACCAAATAAATTCAGCAGTGATTTTGCAATATAAAGTCAGTCACAATTCCTTCCCTTTCCAAGTCACATAAGTTTGTTGCACATCTTCTAACTTTAATGCAAGGTTATGAGCATGAATAAGATGTACTGTATATTCAAGTCGAAGTAATAGAGGTCTTTTTGAAGAAGGTCTAATATCCAACTGCACACACGTAGAGCAGGACTTGTATGACATCACAGCCCTAATCATAGTAGTAGTCATTGTTCACATATTGTTTTGTGTATTTTGGACATTAATTAAATACTACTTATAGCAAATTCAACTGAATATAGTGTACATTAGTGTTCTTTCTGAAATTTGAGTTGCATCAGCGAGACCACAAAACACAGATTTCTGTTACATGATCACGCTGTTATGACTCAAGTCTGTGTGTTCTCACCAGAACCAACGTTTTTGGAAAACAGTTTCTGGTGTCATATCCAACACCACCACCGCGGCAGGAGCCAGGGGAGCAGAGATACGCAGCCTTCTTCCACTCGTCTGCTCCCCACATTACCTACGATGAGACTTGCATATCAACTTCAAATCCAGCACCAGGGAGCTGCACATAACTTCTACAGTAGGTTAAGATAGGTTTAGATTCCGTGTCTATAAAAATAGTGACAGAACGGCTAATGCCTCAGTGAAACACGATCACTTTGTCTACAGGCTGCACACTTAAGCTGCAGCTCACTAAAGCACCCTTTAGTTTGAGTTAAAGATTTACTGGTGGATTATTACTCCAATACAAGTGTCCTTAGCAGAGAACTAATGATTACTGCACAGTTAATTTCTTGTATTCAGTCTCTGCATTAAAAAAAAAGTCACATATTCTCATTCTATATTACAGTTTCTCTTTATTCCACTATTTTCAGAGCATTTAAGAACACAATACATAAAGACTAATCCTATTAAATTACTTGTTAAATGGATATTTCAAGGGGCATACCTTTAACACTGAACAGTATTTTTTTTTTTCAGAAACACAGAGGAATTGTGGTTTGCATGAATCATTTCTAAATTATGAATCAGTCTTGTGAACTGTCTCTTTTGTTGGTGGGAGCCGCAGCACCGCAGGAGGTAATTAGTCCAAGCAGGGTTAAAGCTGTGACACACAATTTGAAAACAGCTGTACGACTCACCATACGGCATGAGTCTGTTTGTCCCTGAGTGTCTCGTGGAGCTTCAGGCGGCTGGTTCTCATCCTTACTGTGATGATTTATGCCTCACACATCTTAGTACAGTAAAAAAAAGAGAGTAGAAAAAAAAGATGCTCTTCACATTCACATGTTTTGCATTTCTGCTTGCATGAGCGAGGATGACATTTCATTTCTTACCCAGAGTCATCTCAAAAGGGCTAATTCAATTTGCACTCAAAGCTGTTTCTAATCCTCTCCCCCCTTCTCATTCTTTCACTCCATCATCTGAATACCAGAACATTTGATGTTTGATTGTCTTTTAATGCTAAACGTGGGGCATTTTTGACACAGCTGTTGCTAAAGAGTGAGAAGAACATAGTTTGTCAAATGTATCCCGATATCCTTGTAGGTGCATGATGGGAGTTATCCAATTATATTTACTCTATATCGTGTAGTTTAGCAGGTTTAATAGTTTTTTAATGTTTCCTTGGTTAGTTAGGACAGTTTGCTAAGCTTCTTGATTACTCTTTAGGAGGCTGATTGTCCAATAGGTGGAAGGTACCAGTGGGTTTAACTAAATAGAAATACATATTACTGAAAAGTCAGGACTCAATTTATTATGTGGTTTGTTTCTGTACAGTTCAGTGGATGGTGCATGACAGTAACTAGTGCTGAACATACAGTATAATCAAATTAAAATCAATACAGCAATTTTCAAATCACAAAAGCTGATTTTTTTTTTTTTTAATGCTACAATCTGACCAACCAGAGGGTCTGAAACCTGGCCCGTGGGCTTCACGTGCACATTTGCTGCCCTAAGCTCCATGTGACATATTCAAACCAGAGTAGATAAAAAAAAGAACTTAGGTAAATAAAGGTAAAATGCCACATGCAAGCTTTTATGCTCGCAGTTATACCGTATGAAAATGGCCACGGCCGTGTTACAGTGCAATCCACATGTTTACATATCAGATTGGTATTAGTGAGTGTGTGCAGAGCAAGTGTGTGGTTGAGCAAGTGAGCGAGAGAGAGAGAAACGGTGGATCAACAGACTGGTGTTGGCCATCGGAGCAGAGAAGAAAGTTGTCAAGTTGTGAAGTGGTAGTAGTAAATGTACAGTGTAGGTTTCAGTTTGTCTAAGAATAAATACTGCAGCCCCTCAAGACCCAAGTAAAGTACTTGTGTCTTGATCACTCACTGCTGGGAAAACTGAAGGGTTTAGCACCGAAGCGAGCGTCAATGTCCCGGCCGCGGCCAGGAAGATGAAGTCGGAACAGTTAACGTGTTTACAACAAGGCTCTTGACATTTTGGGAAATTAAATCTTATTCTTTTTCTTGCAGAAAGTTAGATGAAATAAATACCACTGTGTATTAAGTAGCCTATGGGGGTACCATCTTGTAGTTTAAAAAAAAAAAAGCAATCCAGCAATGAAGCATTGCCCTTACAGAAAGTTGGGGGGGACACGTATATATATATATATATATATATAAAAAAAAAGGAATGGTAACATCTGATTAATCAGGCCAAGATATATCTCCTAATGAGTCAAACTCCAGAAATCTGAATCACACAATTACCATAATGCAACTCGATACCCCCTCCTTGTGTGCTGAACGCCCAAAGCATCCAAACAACATTCCCCTAGTTTGTAAATGAGCTTCCCCCTAAATAAATCAAAAATGTATTCTCTAGGCCCTAACATTGAGGAAACGACATCAAATATATTTTTCTCAGATTTGACAACGATCCTCCAGAGTCCTAGAAGGCATTATTACAACGGAGTACTACTCATGACCAGTAAACTGATTTTGATGTGAATAATCACTTTTAACATGCTGGTGAATTGAAAGATAACTTTTCTTTTCTGAAAGTGTACATGAATGTGTTATTATTAAGGCCTGCTAGTAATAAAAACAATGCTTTTGCAACGCAGCCTACCATCAGCTACGGCTAGAATAGTTGCAGTTTTGCTGCCTACGCTTCTATATTTAAGTGTTGTGGTCATGCATGATCCATTGTGGGCTCAGAAAAGCACCCGTCATGCCAGGCTACAGTATCAAACAACTGGCACTGGCTGTTGCCATGAGACTGTACTTCACACTGGCCACAGCTTGCTTGCAATGGGCCTCGTCGCTAACAGCCCTCGCAAGGTAATCCGCACCCACTTATGCAGAGTGTGAAACTAATTTTCTCATCCGCTCATCAAATTAGCTAGTGGATTTCAAAACAGATCGACCACTACTGACTACTTAAATGCAATTTCTTAGATATACAAAAATGTATTATTTACCTGGAGTGTCTTTTAAAAAAGTCAATACTCGCCAAAATCTAAATTTCATATCTGCCTTTTCCTTGTGTGCATTGTTCATTTACAAACTTTCTGTCGGGATCAGGTGACTTTTGAGGGTCGTGGCGATTATGTTCAGTGGACGTCCACTTTGTGAAGCTGTAAAGGTAGTGGCTTTGGTATCTGAAGTCAACATTAGCATTTGGCATGTAATTCTAGGCAGGCTGCAAAAGTAAATCTAAGAGGGGGAATACTGTACATGTCTGTCGTTCTTAAGGCGTCTCTGAGGGAAACACTCACATGTGCAGCATGTAAATAGATAACACAGCAATATCAGAGTTTCCATCTTCTGTCACGTAACATAACACTAGACATAATAGTAGAGATAAACAGAGTTCTGGCTACCCTGTCAGGGCAGTGGGTTATAAGAGAAGCGTCTCTTTACCAGCCCTGCACGCCATGTCCCTGCACTGCATTTCTATCCATTAACACATCCACTGTGTACGCACTCAATTTGGGAGCGTAATAAGAGGCAGATGAGTCTTGCAGCCGCTCCCCTCAGATACCCTGTAGGATGGAAAATTTGTCCAACTAAAATCACCCCAACAGGGGGGAGCGCTTAGGTCAGAAGCCCCTTAAGTTGACGCGAGCAGACACTCCTGTGAGTTTGTGATGAAAACCGTGTGATCCATCATCGCCGGCGCGTTCGTCTGTTAAGGGACTGTAAGCATGCTGAGAGCTCCCACGGGCCTCCACTTGATCACAGTTAAGCTGAACTACATGGGGCACCAAAGTTATCACTCATTATGAAAATGGAGGGAAACGGAGATAAGCTTCCACATTAAATAATTAAAGTAGATCCGCATAGGGACTGGTTAGAGTAAAGTTGTATACAAAAAGTTAAATATTATCCTAATAATATATCCCTTTATTCTCGACATTTTCCCCAAGAGCTTTTATATATCATGCTCGTCAATGGTTTGGCATTATGGCTGAAAGCAATATTAATGAGCATATTTTTTTATAGATATATATAGATATATATATATATAGATATATATAGATATATATATATATAGATATATATAGATAGATATATATAGATAGATAGATAGATAGATAGATAGATAGATAGATAGATAGATAGATAGATAGATAGATAGATAGATATATATATATATCTATATATATAGAGATATAGATAGATCTATGTATATCTATATGTATATCCATCTATATCTATCTATATCTATATATCTATCTATCTATATATCTATATACAACAATTCATTTTGTAATAGTTTTTAATTATGACTGGCATGAAATCCTTCATTAAATGTAATTTTAATTTAATGATCATGTCACGTCACTAGAGCCCGACTGATACTGGATTTTTGAGGCCAATACATACATCGATATTTGAGTTTTAAAAAGTTTGATAAATAAATCGAGCAATCATCTCTTTTTTTTTTGTCACATTAACAACACAAACTTAAAAAATAAAAATAAAAAAAGATTCTTGCCCTACTACTCTAGATGCCGAAGCACATCTGAGCGCTCCACTTCAGGCCAGGCGTCAACACGTTGTTGGGCTTTTCTTTATGTAAAGTACAACTACGTTTTTATTATTTGTATTTAAAATAATCATCCGTGATAACTTTCCCCTGAATCCTCTTCCAAACAAAAGCTATTCTTAAACAGCAACACAGCCCTGACGTACAACAGTAATGTGACCCCCCCCACTTGCCCCACTAGCACGCAGGTAGCAACATCCGTAAGTCTCGGAGCCAAGACATGTCTGGCTCTGATTACCATGGGAGCTACTGCCTCTGCCTGAGAAAAATGCTGCTGGTTTAAAATAAATGTTATTGTTTGTCACAGGAAACCAATCTGATCACTGTTTCTTCTCTCATGCACACACTTAACGCCGCACACCGGGCTGTATTTATGCATGTGGTTTTCATTCAGCCTCTCCAGCGAGGGGGGAAACGGACACCTCGCGTTTTCATCTTTATTAAGTCACACTTTGGAGAAGGTTAAAATGGGGGTTGTTTGTATTTGGCAATCTTTGGAAGACAATCTGTCTGTCCACATCAAACAATAGATTGAGTTTCTCTGCAGCGTCTCAGAAATGGGCAGGGGAGAGGGAAAGGGACGACTCCTCTGATAGTCGTGACGTCTGTGTTTGCTCAACTTGACAGCGAAAGTGAGGAGTTGTTAAAGTGCGGTGTGAAGCTATTTTGGGTTCGGCAGGAATTGGCCATTATGATGGTATCATTTCACTTTAGCTATGTGTATTGTTACGCCAGAATTGTGTACGTGCAATATGTGCGAGTGTCTCTTCCAATGTAGCATAATAGCCGATTGGAAATAGCATTTAAGGAAAACTTCTACCTCTTTCACACTGTGCCTTGTATCCCTCGTTCTGTCTTTCTCTCACACACACACACACACACACACACACACACACACACACACACAAGAAGTGCAAAGAAAAAAAAAACAAGAGTGCCAGTAAAAGACAGAATAAAAGGCTTAAAAGGCATCTGGGAGGAAAGCTGAGAAACCAAGGGACCCGTCAGCAGGGTCTGCCAAAGCTTAGAAGTCAGACTGTTTGTTTTGCTTCATATGTCGACACGGCCGCTCCTTTTCTCTCAGTGTGGTTCAGTCCTGCCAGGCTCCGTCACATAAACTTTACCTCCATGGGACACCTCTACTTGACACCCAGCAAACCAACAACACCCACCTCCCAGGGAAAAAAAAAGAAAAAAAAGAAAGGCCATATGTAAATGTTGTGAAAGGAGCCAATTAGGAAATGTATCTTGTTTGAAAGGACCCGTAATAGTTTAATTCCAAAAACATGTTTTCTGCCTCCCTGGTAATGGGTCACATGTGAGGCTGTGGCTTTCTGGAGAGTGGGGGTGGGCGGGCGGTGAACGCGGGAGGAGTGTGGGGGGGGGGGACGGGATTTGAACGTGCTTGGTGGTAAACATTTGTTTACGTTTTCCAACTGGTGCATCATTTCAAAGGGCAGCATGCATGTCCCATCGCGGTCTTCACATCTCCCACCGATTGGAAACACATTGCGGCGCGCTCCGTATGGTGAAATGTCAAACCAACAGTCATGTCATGTATGAGAGAGAGAGAGAGAGCATTATGTGATGCACTTTTTAAAGAAACAATAACTTATGCATTTAATCAGGGAGACATCGGCTCATTTGGTTTCACTTAAGTCCACGAGTCCCTCCTGATGTGCAGAAATAGATTGTTTTCCAGGACCCCCCACTACCAGTGAGAGGGAATAAACTGTGTGTGTGTGTGTGTGTGTGTGTGGGGGGGGTGTGGATTTAAAAAGAAACTGGATTGAGGTATTTCAGATATTTCTCCACCTATCTTTTATTCCTTTTGGGAGAAAATGCCTGTAAGTGAATGAAAGAGGCCATAAAGCACAACGTTTCCTGCTGCTCTTTATTTTCCACTTCCACTCTGCTAAGCCTGATGGTTAACAAGACTTTGCCTTTTAATTGCTCCCTTCAGAGCGATGCCCTTGAATGGACCACCAACCCTAAAACCAAGAAGAAACTTTTAATTTCTTTCTAATTTCTTCATAAGTAGCCACCGCAACCAATTTTACTTTCCATTTAACATACATGGAAATCACATCCGTTCTCATTTTGATTGAATTGTAAAAAATAAAAAAAAATAAAAAAAAAATGTAAAAAGAAAGAAAATCAGTCTTTTGACATTTCATTTCTTAATGTGCGTCTCTTCCATGAACGGAATGCTGTCAGGTTTAACATATTTTTAAATTAAATTAGGATTTTTTGCAGAAGTCACACTCACAGGGAATGACATTTATCCAAGTCATAAAAAATTGTCATGGACAAGGTTTTTATTAAACAGTAGAAAAGTAATTTTGCTACTAGGAAGATATAGAAATATACAAGCAGAATTTACTGGACCCCCCCCACCCCCCCCTATCATGGATGTTAGGGTTCTTTTAAATACTAAAGGAATGACAACAATACCAATACTTTGTTTACAGACAACACTGTAATCTCAAAGCACAATCATCTCAAGTATTTACCACTTAGAAGATGTTACTATATATTTTGTGTATAGTATTTACGATATGTATGCATTTAACTAAAGTATGCAGACAAAATACATGTTGGACACATTAAGATACAGACTTATCCGTCTTGTACAAGAAATAACACTGGAAAAAAGACTTAAGTAAATGAAATGAAAAGTAATGCATTTCTTATTGCTGATTAAACAATGGTCGTATCAGGATTTGCAATTTCTGATATTTTTTTTATCATCCTTTTGTTTCACAGACCTTTTTTTCCACAGTAAACATAAAATATGTTAAAGTAACAAAAGGAAAAGCAACAAGTTATTTTCAAGGAACCACAAAGACTATTACTAAAACTGAAATAGTAAGTAATTTCATTGCTAATGGCTGGCAATTGTAATACATTTTTTGTAATCTAAAAAAAAAGAAGAAAGGAGCAATTTCTTGTAACCCTACAATGTCAACAAAATTACAGTTAACATCCACATAACCTTAAACACATTAAAACACATTTTAAAACAAAGCTATTCTGCTGCTATATAAAGACATGAGTGAGCCTTCATTGAACCAACTACAATTAAATCTGAACATCTGTAACTGTTGTTACAAAACCAATGTATTCACACTTTATTTGCAATCGACTATTTAACGATAAACATAATGAAACAAGAAAATAACCTAAATGTGCTTTGTCTATTACTTCTCAAGAAAGTCCTGACGTAAACATTTATCATATTTCCTTTAGTTTGTGTACAAATGCCTACAGACAGTGAATATGAGACTGACCAGGTGTTATCTGTGTGAGCCTCCGGTAGCCGACAGCAGTGAGGCAGCGGGCAGCACAGGGTGAACACGGTGCTGGGCAGGGTAAGGCCTTATCGCCGCTTTAATTTTTCTCCCCAAGGTGAGCTGGGAAGAGATCAGTGGCACTAAACCCTGGGAATTACCCTAGATATTGGCCCCCTGTGCTCTGCAAATGAAATCCTGCCGTCGGCAGGAAGAACATGGTGGTTAACACTCTGGAAATCAGTTTTTGTGCAGACCACAGCTGGCGTGAAGGGGCAAGGGAAAGCAGTGGAGAAAGAAAAAGGAATGGAAGGGGGGAGAAAAGAGCAGGGGGAAGGGCGCTTTTATAAAAAAAAAAAAAAAAAAAAAAAAATCGCCATTACTCAGAGAAAAAGAGTGAGCAGGCTTCGCTCTTGGCCTCTCCACACTTTAGTTTATCTGCTTTCAAACTATGTGTATTGCTGTGTAACAAGTGTCAGTATCATAATCATTCAAGTATGGTAAGTCTGCGAGACGTATCAAGACATGCCACATGGACAACAGACAAATGCAAAATATGTGACAACAAATGCAATTTGTCGTCGTACTAACCAAACTACAAATGAAACCAGAACCAGGGTCCAGCTGTCTGAAGGTCTGAGCAGGGGTCTTGGAGCCATGGTGAGAGGGTGAGTGGTGAGATAGAAATCACTCACTGTGATCATAACCTTCACAGTCCTGAACCTGACCAGCTGTCAGGCCTGTGTTCGCCTCCACACACACGAAGCACTGTGAGTAACATTAGAGCGCACACATTAATTCTCTTAAACAAGTTACATTTATATGATGAACATAATCATTTACATTTCCTTTTTTTTTTTTTCTTTTTTGAATCAGAATGTCTGTCTTCTGATAGTCAGTCGTGTCTAGATGGTAACTATGGATTTGGAAAACTCTTGCGAGATGGTGAAGGTTAGGCATTCACTTTGAATATCAGTTTAAACTGACATTGTTACATTTGCCATTTTGCATTCTCTGTAGGTTTTTTTTTTTATGTTTTTTTTTTTTTGTTAAATCATAGCTCCCGAATTGATTTGTTAATTTAGTTTTTGCTAACCAAGCGAGGCTAATACAACATTCAAAGTAACTTCATTTACTAACAGTACTGCAATTAGTGATGTCACAACACGCGTTTGACAGCTGACATCACTGATCGCAGTACTGTTAGTAAATGAAGTTACTTTGAATGTTGAACGGCCAAAAATTCAACAAGCAGACTTAATGCAGACAAAATGTTGTTAATTGAGAAAAACATTGCTATTTAAAATATGCTTGGCACAAATGAGACTAGCATATATGTATTTTAGTACAATAACCAACATATTTTACAACGGAATCTATATTCTGCTAGCCAAAATGTGGTCCATAGCCGCACAAAAAAACTAATTATATTACAAAGGCACTCTTTTTTTTTTATTTTTTTTTATAAGTAGTTAGAGTAAAGTAGCTAATGACCTAGAAAATTCATCACCACCAACTCTTACCCCCAACAAACTGACACTGCACGATCAACATATACAGTTTCCTCTCAAGAGGAAACTGTATATGTTGTCATATTTCAACACTCACTTGTGCCTCACATAGATATACACAAATACACGCACATGCCCGCAGCATGCATATACACAGACGACATGCATACATACCCCCTGCCTCCCCAACACACTCATAAATTATTTATAGGTTCTGATAAGGGTGTAAAACAAGACCGTCTCTCTTTAGAATACCCTCGCCATATTCTCCCAAAAATAGCAGGTGCCCATCCAACTAGCCGCGGTGGGAGGATTCAGAGCTTCAAAATAAATGGAAGGATGTTTACTCATCGCCAGAATGAAAACAGTGCTAATCTCCAATCAAGTCCAAAGTGCAGATAGTTAGCAAGGAGAACCTAAAAATAGCCCAGAGGGTAACACATTCCAGTTACGATTGAGCTTAACTTTCATCTTACTATACACTGGCCCTCATGCACTGAAAATGATTAACACTTCTGTACAGTGATTTAGGACAGACTATATATAGATAGACTTAAAGGACATAATATGATGAGAACGGAGCATTAGTGCATGCTCCACAGTTCAGTGGGATGGAAAATGCAGGGCTGTGGGGGTGTTTGGAAAAGATGATGATGAAAAGCATGGTTGGAAAACATAGTTAACTGACTGATGACCTTGGCGATGAGCATGCTCTGCTGAGGTGGTTCGGTTTCGATTTCAAGAGCAAAATAGATTAATTGTCTGTGAAAGTTGTAAAGAAAGGAGAAAAATGTGTTCCCTGAATTTCTACACAATACAATAGTTGTAGTGGATTTATTTGTGATTGTCGCAAGCGGAGAACAAACACAATATGCTTCTAAAGTAACTGATTGAATTCATTTGTCAAGTGCGGACTATTTAATCACAACTGAATTGGAATAGTCAATCATGACACATTAATACAAATCAGCCATGCTTTTGAGAAGTGTGAAATAAGTCCGCTTTGGCTTGATTTACAAGATAAAATACACATGGATGTTTGTGTTCCAGTGAGTGAATCACAAGTCTACAACTCTTTCAGGCTGGAGCCATGAAATGTGTGTGTGTGCAACGCCACAAGTATGAAATGGACTATTACAGCTGAAATATGGTTTCTATAATTGTTCAGCTTTTTAATGACATGTAACTATGTATGAGTGTTACTGTGTTGAAAGGGCGTGTTTTATTTTCCTTTGGGTTCCAGTGTTGGAGTTTGCGTTGGCCCTGTTTCTGTGTTATATGGAGAGCCGCGCTCTCTGCAGCTGTAAAATTATCTTTCACGATTCACCTTCATGTCCTACTATTGCACATTAGCATTTAGGGATTAAGAATGGGAACGTCATGGTTCTGTGCCAAGAAATGGCAACAGAGAATTGTCATTAAAAGTGGCGACAACAATGGATGAAGTTCACGTAGCTGTACGATGTAGCAAGAAAACATAAAATAATAAAGAAATAAAAACTCTAAATTAGCATACATTGCTTCAAATCCAAGCGTCTAAATCTATCTATCCTGTCACTCGCCACCGATAGCTTGATACTATCAAAAACTTGGATATTAGAATTAACCTTGAACCCTAAAGGTTGCACACGCTTTACCTGAAGAATATGGGAAAACTTCCATTACCAGTTTAAATCGTTGCCAGAGGAGAGAAGCCCGTTCGTCAGTTCATACGCATCCACACCGCATACTTTGCATTTAAGTGTTCATGCTGATTTAATCCATCTGTAAGACTGTATTGTTTTGATGACACTGAAGAACAAGCATATTCAACACGGACCCTCTAAGCATTAAGGGTGGTGGTTTAGTGGTCAGGCTTCCAAATAGATCACCGGAAGTTTGTGAGTTCAACACCAGGCTGCCACCATTGAGCTCCTGAGCAAGGCTCTTAACCTCAAGTTGCTCCAGGGAGACTGACCCTGTAGTTAGTTCACTGTAAGTCCCTTTGGATGAGAGCGTCTGCTAAATGACCTGCAAAGTAATTAAGAAACACAGATTTGTTTCCCCGAGACTAAAAAGTGTCACAGTAGACGAAGGGCTGTAGTGCAAAAAACCTCTGATATTTTTGCAATAACAGCTCTTTAGACTTATTAGCTGGGGAACTGTGCATATGTAGCAAGGCATGGCCTGATATTCTCAAGTGGAAATGTAGTGCTATTTTTCAAGAGGTTTGGAGTGGTGTTACCTTCACTTTGGCTGCTCCGTGAAGTGTTCCATGTCTTCTGCCATTTGGCTCACTATGACTGGCATGTGCCTGTGGCAAATAACCAGGGAGGTTTACCTTGAGGTTTAGTAGTGGTAGGTAAATGGCCCCTTAAATTAAAATTGTCAGTTCATACAATCTTTAAAAATGTCAGTTCGTAAAACCTTCTTTGCATGAACTGATCTAAAAAAAAAATTTTAAAAAAAAGGAGGCTGATCCTAAATGGGACTTTTATTATGAAATATGTCCTGGCAACTGAATTGAGACTGAATTGAGAGCACTGCGCCCAACATTCATCAAACCAATAAACAACAAAACAGTAAGTAATGACCTACAAAACCATGTTTTTCCTCTTGCACTAGTTTTTTCTTTTTTTGTAGCTAGTCACATCCCGTGCAAGCAGAAGACATATTTCAGTAATCCATTCGTAAACAACCTCCTCTTCATCCACAGTGGCAGAGAGAGGCAGAAAAGATGCAATATACCATGTTAAATAGTGTGATCCATTCACCAATCAATGTTTGCCGGCCCCAGTCTAAATCCCCTTCCTACAATCTTGTCTATTAGCTGACAAATAGCAGCAGCTACTACTTACTTATCATTTGCTGTAAGCGTAGTAAAATGTTATGGTGTCTTCAGCCCCTTTTATCATTTCTTAGAAAACTCTTTTCACAACTACACTTATAACTACTGTAAGAGAGAACAGCATAGTCTAGCAGTAACCGCGAGTCTTCCAGGAAACCAGGAAGTCACTGCTCCCAGCTAAGAAATAGTCCTGCAAATAACCCTCCGTTAAATGAACACTTGTCATTTTAAGACTTTGGTTTTTGCACAAATTAAAACAACTGGGATTCAAGTATTAATAAATGAGCATTAAAAAAGGGGCTGTCTGGTGGATTTTTACCGTTGGACAGAGCCAGGATAGCCATTTCCATTGGTTTCTAGTCTTTATGCTAAGCTAAGCTAACATCCTGCTCGATCTACTGTGGCTTCGTCATTAGCATTCAAACATGAGGGTGGTATCGATCTCCTCACCCAACTCTCTGCAAGAAAACAAAGTAAAAAAGCATAATGAATTTCGGACATTTCCCCAAATGTTTAGTAATCAAACAGTACTGTCATATTATTTTCCTTAGATTTTCTCTTGATTAAGATGTAGTCTATGCTATTATCCTTGTCTTGTCAGCTGTGGTGGCCATTAAAAATCGTGCTAACCCCAGTCTCGTTTTTGTTGGAAACAAATTGTTATTTGTGGTGACTTAAAAAAGACCTAAACTTTCAACTTGCATGGAATGTTCCTGGGCAAGGCCTACGTATATGTGAACGACTTTTTAGAGAAGAAAGTGTCTCAACTCTTAAAACTTTCCCAAACTATCCCAACCATAAGGTTATATCCAGAAGCTATATAGATCTGCAAAACTTGACCTCTTTTTATGTGAGGATAATAACTACAGACACATACAGAATATCTTAATCAAGCTGAACTCCATCTGAGACATGAGCATTTCTCTCAACAAAAAAGGTATAGTTCCCCCAGTCTGACTTTCTCTCGAGCAGGAATTTCTGACATCTCATGTTGCTCGCCTTGAAAAGTACACATGGAGAGGGCAGACATCATAAAAAAAAATGCCTATCCACCTGTTGTTCTGGCATTGGGGGAGCATTTGAACTCCACCTGCAATTCTTTGGTCTGGCAGACTGTTATGTGTGTGTACGTGTATGCATGTGTGTGTGTGACCAAGTGCGTCTCCCCATAAACAGGTGGGGTTCCCCGCCACAGATATCGAGTTCCCCTCTTTGATAACGCATTACAGACTTCATTAATTTCACTCACTCCAGCCACACACTCGCCATCTGACAATCTCACTGAGGAATTTTTGTGTGAGCACACCTCCTTGGACTTGTGTAACTTTTACAAGCAGAGATTAACATGTGTGAAAACAAATGTAATTTAACCCTTTATTGTTTTAGGAGGTTGACGCGGACATGCCCAGTGTTAAAAGAGCTGTCCCTATCAGGCACTGCAGGACCATCCCATATGATTTCATGACCACGCTTTCCTCTAATTTGGAAAAAAAAAAAGACCATGGAGTATATCCGTGAAGCATGTATTCAATTAAATAACAAAAATGTAATTGATGTTCATTTTATTAATTTTTTTTAATCATGGATGTAAAATTAAATTAAAAGGCAAAGAGGAAATAAGAAAATGAATTGTGAGGTTGTGACAAATCATCTTTTACAGTTATGGTAATATTCTCAAGAGCCTACACACATTTCTTTCTTGAGCTCTTTTAAGCCAGGAAACACAACTCTACACACATACATCTCACATGTCCAGTTGTGCAGAGCTAATTTGTACTTTACTTTGTTTTCTTGACATTGATTGGTTATTCTCGAGCACATGGACACCCGACACTGCAGCCCACTTGATTCCAGTTGTGCAGTGAGTCATCTCCGGGTCTGGCAGATGACACAGTGGCGCGAGGTGAACTCGGACTGGAGTGGACTTAGTCCACATTAAAGCCCCGAGCGCTACGTCTTCAAAAGCATGTCAAAATGCCAACTAACAGAACAATGCCAGGGGATTAGGATCCGGGGCACAAGTCACAAAAGAATGCATGCAAAAACACAATGAGCCCTCAAAACACTGCGCTTCTTATTTTTTGTCTTTTTCCTGAAATTAATCGTTCCAAATAGCAGGGAGGAAAACTTTGGGCATGTTTGTTTAAAACATTTTAAGCCTCAAAAGTTGTGTTCGTGTCTGCTGAGGTAGGGCGGGGTCATTTAGGGTCAAGCTTAAAAAAAAATGAATTTAAACCAAAAACTTGTACGACAGCTGCTCTCAAGCAATCATCTTGTTCCACAAACATGTGTTCAATCAGTTAAACAAACTGAGGAAGAAAAGCAAATCTATTTGGTTAAAGTTGGGGAATATAGATAAGACAAAAAAGGGATATGAAACTTAAAAAAAAAATAATAATCTTTTTTATATACTGTATCACCTGTTCCCAGTCTGGGCTGTGCCTGTTTGCATGAAACAGGTCACTTTGACCATATAACATCTGCTGTTAACATTAGCAGCATTGCCCTGTAAGTACTGACTTCTTGTTAAATGCTTGGTGTGCCCAGACACAAGCTCGACCTTGACACTTTAAGACAGACAGCTCACCAAGACGGCGACAAGTGCTGGGGCATGAACTTGACCCACTGAGAGGGGGAGGGCTAACAATGTTCTAGTATCAGGACAAAAACATACATATTGTCAGTTTAAATTACAGCCTTCATGCTATTAGTGGGCAATTATAATCAGACTAAAAATAAACGTCAAAATTAAACGACACAATGTTTTTGACAATTCTTCCACTCCTGTGACTATTAGCTCGAAGAACATACACGAGTTGCAGGTATTAGACTTTGTTCTCCGTTTATAAATTGTATGTTCAGAAGAATGTATGCTTAATTCATATTTTTCATTGTTTTTTTTGTTTTGTTTTTTTTACTGAAATCCATTTCCACGGCTGTGTGCCAGCAAAAGAAACTTCCCTCGACAAGCATAGATGGAAGAATGGAACCTCCTCGCGTCAGCACATAGGACCCACTTGTGCAACATTGTTTAAAGGATATCCATGTCATTTATTTTTAGAAAGCTATACCAACTATTTAAAAAGGTCCTCATAATGTAGAAACGCAGGTCACTTCTGTCATTGTTTTTGCCTTGTTGTTCAGAAGAGGGCAGCATCTGTTGGGACCTTTAACTCTCTGTATTGTTGTGGTTAACGCAGCTTTGAACTTCATTCTGATCAGACAAGCGCCTTGATTTAAAACAAGAGAACGAAGTTTTGTGGAAAAAAACTGAGGTATTTTTGGACAGTGCTCGATATGAAGCATGTGGATGCTTGATTTCGAGATGATTTACAATGCCGAGGCATCTATAAATCCATAGTGTTGAAAAAAATAGACAAACATACCACTGTGGCCTCTGAACAGTGGGAGTGGGTAGTTGTGGATAGAAAACCAAACAAAACAGTTTCATCAAGCAATTTTTGATCTTCCTCTCGGCAGAGTATTGATTTGTGTGGTTCACTGTGCAACTTTGTATGCAATCTTTAACAGTTCAATGCCATGCGATAGTGGCTGTTCTCATTTAATTAACAAGGTCAATCGTTACCTCAAACAGAGTGAACCCTCTCTCCCCTGTTTCTTATTCTGTATTGTGGAGCGAATATTGAGAACTAAGGGAATATGAGAAAAGGGAGAGGAAAAGACCTCCCCCACAAAAGTCATTCAGTTTAGAGTTTGCTGCAAATAGACAGCAGGAATTACGGTTATGTTGTTTGATTCAAAATCATATTGATCTCTGCTCCTTTTGATTCGCATTTTCCCCACTCACATCCAAATCCTCCCACACAGGCTTCGCTTTTGAAAGATCACTTTCAGACCGTTTAAAGATGCCAGCCGCACACCGAAAATTATTCTCGGAGAATATTACTTTAAAATACGTATTGATTCCGCTCGCAGAAATGAGGCATTATGTGGGTGTTGAGTGGAGCGGAGAGATACGGCGGTGAAAAATGACACTGCGTCATGAGCTATCAGTTTCAGTGGCTCAAAGAGAAACATCTGGTTCGACTCGGCTCCAAAGAACACAAACCCCAGCTAAGCGGACTGCATAAGTTGGGAGCAGACAGCCTTCAAAACAAACGCCACCAGCTTTGTTGGCTTCTGACACAATTTGCTCCAGGTCTTATTCATTTTCAGAGCACGGAGTCTCACAATGATCTCCATGTGCAGAAGAAACTTATTGCAATACAACGGGCCAAGACAAAAAGGAGGAAAAAAAAAAAGGTGCAGTTACTGTGTATGATAACAGATACCCATCCTATGAATACATTACATTGTTACCCCTTTGGGAACTGTACATAGTTTGGCTTTAGAGTAATCCATCAACCTAGGGTGAGAAATAGCCTTCTATATTTGGCCTCTACATCTTTAGCTTGTTCTCTCAGTGGGTACAGGGGCAGCTGAGGAGACAACACTCTCCATCAGTCATAACTGCTGGCCCAAGGCACAGAGTTGCTGTCATTAAGAGGAGCAAAAGAATCTTCCTCTCATTCGTATGAAAGCCAAACAGGTCAAAAGGTTTTAAAATGAGTCGCATAGCCAATGAGGTACTGACTTTATAGCCCACTATTTGGACTGGGAGTGGTAATACTGTCCGAGGGCTAGTTTCCTTAGTTGGCACCTTTGTGTCTGTTCTTACTATCAGTGCAGCAGGCAAATAACCTTAAATGTCTAAATCACTAAAGAGCGTGTCTGAGGATTTACTACACTCATCACCTCAAAAAAAAAAACTAAACATGCAGCACTCTAAATACTGATCAACCTGGATCCAGTTCATTTCAGTAGTTTCTTCTACATCAGCCCAATTTAAGGAATTAAACACCACCATGAGCCACAGAATGTGAGCCCTATAAAAGGCAAGTGTAAGAGCGGCAATAGGAAAACATTCGGGGAAAGGAGCCGAAACTGGGAATTACTTCTGTAACGCTGCCGGGTGACCACAAAAATCTGTCTGTGAACCACGTCAGGACTGTGATCATTATTTCACTCTTTTCTCCGGCTTTTCGTCTGCATTCGTTTACCACCGCATCAGCATTTTTCCTCCAAATGAAATATAAAGGCATTCCTTTGCTTTTCCGCACCCTTTTCAGAGCTCTAATCAAATGTGGCTTTCTCTCCTGCTACAAGACATGTACCTCAGCAGTTGTTTCAGAATTACTGTACACCTTTTAATCCAATTAAATATCTTTAAAAACTAGCCAGACAGAGTGATGAAGAAATTGATAACAAAGGTTGGATGTATTTGGTTGATTTCACCACGACAAAGGTTTACTGATTAACTGATCTTAAAGACTTCCAGTATTTAAGATCAAATTATGTGGCTGCACTACCTTAAAATCTATACTTTTTGCACATAGTTTGCTACAGTATCAGAAGAAATGGGTAGGAAACCTAAGAGAGCAACAAGTTATGAAATACAATACACTGGTATTTAATATGTGTGACCCTGAAACTTCAATCTACTAAAATGACAACTGATTCCATACAGTATTTATGCATGAGAATAAAAGATCAGGTTCTGTTTATTTAGTTGGATTTTAAGCATTTCATTTAACCGCCGTCTTTTGTAAACTGCATCATGATACTATAACTCCCAGTTGAAACCATAGACTGTACTTTTTTAAAACAAGTCTTGACTGGTATCAATCTGAAGTGACATCGGTCATTTATCTAGAATAGATGACCGGTTAAATGATCTGTTAGTTATTGTTCCGTTACGTGGGCATATCATTTACTCTAAGTCATTTACTCTAAGTACAGTGTGTGTACAATGCCTAAAGTAATGTTCCTGGATGTTTCAGATCTGCTGAACACAGTGAGGCAATTTCTGAGATGGAACATAAATATGCACTGGCATTGGCTGATATCTTGTGGTTACAGAACGTATCCCACAGAACTACTCATGGCTGAAATGATTGACATATTAAGTTTAAATAATAGAGTAACCTTCTCATGCCGTCTTCAAAGTGCAACTCCTGCAATTTCGGGAATGTGTAGAAGCATTAAACTCTCGATCTGTAGTATGAATTGGGGCAGGAACTCAAGAACTTAATGTTGCACGATGGCTTGAGAAACCAAACTACTGTCCATGTGGTGTGTATACACTATATACACGAGTCCATTGTGTTGTATTGTAGAAACATTTGCCGATACAGATGTTTTCCATTAAAAGCAGGTTTATCGTACATGTTAATCCCTGGTCACACCAGAAAGTGGCATTTGTGAGTCTTTCCAAAAATGGTGGTGCTAGAAGCTTGGTGACGTACGGACTAAACACAGGGCTAGTTGTCAAACTGCTGTGGATAGGAAGTTAACAGCAAACATACCAGCCAGACAGGAACATGTAGTTAACTCTGTTGCTAGTGGTAGAATACGTTCACAAAGTTTATTCAAATGATAACTGATACATAACCTTCCTCTTTTGTGAGGCAGCGTATACTCCATCAAAGAAGGGTCATTACATGTAATAGTAGTAATAGTGGTAGTAATTTCGGTACCCTCAAAAAGTCAGAAATACCTGTACGTTTGCCAAAAGTCAACGGTGCAAATTCTTGTGTCAAAGTTCACCAAAGTTGCATTTGACGGGAATGAGTCACTCGGATTAACTCCGCCCCAATGAACCAACAAACGAAAGATGACTATAACACCTAAACCACAGAAAGTCTTTTTTTTTTTAACTGTTCAATTTTGGGAATTCTGTGAAAGGTTGGAGAGGATATGCAAGTAATAATCTGTCATGGTTGGTTTCTTGTCATCAGAAAAATATGCATTTCATAAGCTTTACAGAACAGGCTTATCTGGGATTCTGATCAGATGTCATATTTATATTAAAAAAATATCACAAAATGACTCACTATCCCAACTGTTTGATTTTTTGCTTTTACCCCAAATTGTAGGCAAAAGAATCAAAAAATTATATGACTATATAATACAACATGCACACATCACTTTTCTGCACTCAATACAGTCATGTGTCAGTCATTTCTGCCTAGGGACAATAAAGAATACAGAGGCTATACATTTAAATGTAAAGTGTCTGGTAATGTTATCCTACTATTGCATCTTCTGCACTACTTGTGGCAGACAGCACTTGTGACTCTCGAGAGTCCTCATTCTCCGCTTGAGTTGACCACCACCCAAGCCAAGAGAGGCGGTGTGAAGTCATCACCAAAGTCAAGAGCTACTGTGCCACAGAGACTGATGTTCAAGGAGGGAAGAAAAGTTGGCAGAAAATCAGTGTTGTGTCACTGGAAAGGATTTGCAAGTGGGAGGAGGGAGAACTAAGGGAAGTAGGGAGGGAGGGAGGGATTGAGAGAGGAACTCGGGCTCAAGCGGAAGAGCGATGCATTGCAGAGAGTAAAGGAGGGTGAGGGGAAAAGGTTGGATGAATAAAGTAAAATGAAGAGATAAAACGAAAAGTTATAGGGAGTGGAAGAAGGTGAAAGAGACTTGTGGTTGTGAAGGAGAGAGAATGGTGGTGTTGATAGAGGAGGTGAAAGACATTTTTCCCTGGCTCCAGGCCCAGCTGGTGTCTACGCTGGACCGCTGCGGGTGTCAGATCTTTATTCCAACTCCGGAGACAGCTGGAGGTGTCAACACCGAGCAAGCCTCAGTTATACCTCCCCACAAAACTCAGCCATGTGTTTGTGCAAGCAGCAGCCCCACTGTCACAACAAGCACAATATGATATAGACACAGGTTCTCCCTCATCTCATGACTATTTGTACAATATCCCGAAATCAATGGTTGGATTTGTCGATTCACCTTTTCAACAAAAATCTATTTAAATGAATAAAACTTTGCATTTGTATTTTGAAACTGCAAAATGGCGACTTGAAAACCAGAAGTAAATTGTGGGATTCATAATCGAGCATGACAAGACCCAAAAGAAAGGTTATAGAGGGGCTTTCATGCCCCATTTACATTGAAACAATCACTCACCACTGGGGTTTCAAATTCTCAAGAACCACGGACAGACTTTTGAGGGGTTAACCCTCTAACTACAAATCAAACATGTAGGAAGGCATTTTATACATTTCTTAATGGGTTCCAGAGGAGGGGATGGCTCTCAACTATCACGTGCGTCTCTGAAACTCCCATGTCGCCTTAAAACGGTACAGCTTAATGTAAAGAGAGGGCAATTTCAACATGCAAGAAAACATGAAGGGTCTTCATTTCTATTCCTGTTCAGTTAAAGGTTTTTTCTCCAACTGGGTTTAAAAAAATAATAATAATTGCATATCCTGCTGATATATTGTAGAGAGGAAGAGGCTGCAGTGTGTATGAGTAAGACACATTCCTCTGTAATGAGGTTAGTTTGGGTCTGATAGGTGAGTGAGGATGATATGATGGTCTCTGGAAGAATATGGTAACTGCAACATCGGGTACAAAATGGTTTAATGCCAAAAAAAAGCATTCAAAACTTGCGTTAAAAATATTTACAAACTAAATTGTGGGAATAAAATCAATGATACATTTTTTTCCAACTACTCTTTGAAGGAAAACAGGTTACGTCTGCACTTTGTTGGAATGGATCTCTTCCAATTGAGATTTGACAGATCACTCTCCTCTCAGCTTGAGGCTTCTTCAAAACAGTGTGTGTGTGTGTGTGTGTGGGGGGGGGGGGGGTGAGGCGGGCATTACACTATATAAATCAGACAGGCTCAAGAGACTGAAAGCCTCAGAGTGATCACTTTGTAAGAGTACGCTCCACTTTTTCATATGGCGAATGTCCCAAAGAAAACTTACAACACTCGCTACATAAACGGATTTGCTTTCGAATGTTTGCAAATAATTACGACTCAATACTATCCATCATATTTCATATTTTTATAAAATGAAATGTGCTTAAAGAGAAAAAAAAAAAAAAGGAAGTAAAATGGAAAACTGGAGCCTCACATTTTCACTTTATAAGATATATTTAGCACAATTTGTTTCAGTTTGTCTCCAAGCAAACAGCTCTGAAATAACTCTACATATTGCAACACTGGTTGCATCAAAATGGGATGCCTAATAAATCTTTGGCATAATGTTATTGAATTAGTAGGGACTTAGGACCAGATACCATATTAAACCCCGTCTTTTCCAGTTCACTGCTTTTGATAGCAATATATTAGAGTCCCACATGATATACTTGCGTATCCGCCTTCGTTTTTCATCACCTCTAGTGAGGCATTGGCGAGGGGCTAACGATGAATAATAAATGAAGTCTGAATTTTCTGATGGAATTTCCATTTACGCTGTGAACAATTTTCAGGAAAGAGGATTTACGCTTAATACCTTGCGGTGACCCCTCCAACAGTTGCTGTTTGTAGCACAGATTAACGGTGAGATCTCCATCTCTTCCATCTCTTCCATGCCATATGATATTTGCTGCCATTTAAAAGATACTTATTAGTCTAAAGGACTCAAATCTTAGATGTTCAAGCTGAATTAAAAAGGGGCTATCCCTGGAATAAATATTGGTAAAGCATCACATGTACTAATGCACAGTAAATAAGCACCCTAACCTTACATCTTTACAAGTCTAAATGTTATGTCTTATTTCAGGTCTGTGTGCCTGGTTTGGGAAGATATACTTAACTTTTCTTATTACAATACCATTGTTACATTAATTGTGTAAGGAACAACATTAACATATTAATGATTATCAATTACATGAATTACGATGTTCATTATCGCAGATCAAATTTGATGCTGAAAATGTCTTTAAATGTACGTCAGATGGAGTATAAAATGTTACTTAGTGTTTGTTGTAACCACTCACTACCAATGAATTGCTTACGTGAATGTAAATGTTACTCTGAGGGGCACACCATGTGACAAAACAAAAGAGTTTAGCAGGTGTTTGGTCATAAACCAAAGTATTGGACAAATTGAAATTCTGTACTGATGGTGGCACTAGATGAGAAGTCAAGAGAATCACCAAAGGGATTACAGTTCATCGTGAGGGAGATATGAATGTCTTTACCAACAGTTTTGGCCAATCCATCTGGTAGATGTTGAGATATTTCACAGGATAAGTGAAAACGTTGACGTGCTGGTGGTGCTATAAATGAAAAGTCAGCATCTCACCAAAAGTCATTGGGATTTGTCCTCTGGAGAACAGGAATGTCTGTACAAAGTGCCACAGCAATCCATCCACTAGTGGTAGAGATAGTTCAAAGTGGTGGGCAACCAACCAACATTGCCATGCAGAGAGCCATGCCACTGGTTGAAATAGGGCTGGGCATTGTCTGAATGTTTAAACCATAGATGTGGTGCAATGTAAATATGGCACATGTTTATTAATCATATGATAAGTAATCAGTGCTTTTCAGTCAACTCTGTGTCACACCCTAGCACTGAATTCTTATCGCCTAACAAGTCCTCTCTGTTCCCGGTCGTAAACTTCTTCCGTGCATCACCTCATTGATCTGACCTTTCTCTCCTTACAATGTATGCAATGCAGGAAGTTGATCCCACTTTTCCTCCGGTTGAAAGCAGAAGCTAAATACCTTACAAGTAAACGTAAACAAGCTCACACACCCGCACATGACACATCTTTCCTTTCTTCCCAACATGGCTCGTAATCGGATTCCCAAATGCCCCTTGCCATCCCTCATTACCCAGCATTCCTGAGGGCTACATGCTGAGGGCGCGGCAGAGAGACTGGTGTGAGGTTGGCGCTGGGCCAGATGACAGTGATTGATCGAACTATGATTGATGGCTACAGCTGATACATCAGCTCTGTTTTCAATTGTTCTTGGATCTGGCACTTCTCACCTTGTAAAAGTGCTTTAAGGGGAGCTTTGGGATGAATGAGGGTGCTGTGTTAGAAGTAGACAATGGTAAGTGTGAAAAGTGGTTGAGGCGTAGAACTTCAATGAATGGTCTGGACATTTCTTATTCCAATGCAGACAGACGGCGGAATAATGGCTGCTGTGGAAGTTTAACAACACTAGCATTGTTTTTGTTTTTTTATGAGACCAAAAATTTATGTGCAGCCAATTGGTCAAAACACAGAAAAAAAATGTTGTTCTTATGACAACTTTATTAAATATTTTGCATCTAACTGACTGTTCAGAAAACCTATAATTAGAACAAGCATAAGCATTGTGACATTATAGAGCAATAAAGTCTGTAGAGGAACGAGGTCGAGGGATAGGTCGACAAAACATTCGTCTTCGACACAGAGGACAAGCGTTCGCATCCAATTTTACAGTCAACATTGGTTCCTCTTAACCATGAATAGCATTCCCTAAACATAACCAAGTATTTATTTCAACCCAAACCATTATAATTTATCGAACCCTAAGCAGACAGTCTACTTACCTTAGCCAACTAAGCTATGCCGTTTCAAAGGCATCGACCAAATGATGTTGTCCTGTGGATAGAGGCATGAGATCAGAAAATCACGATGGCCCTGAGACCTCAACATCCCGCAACTTAAAGGATTACTTTGCTAATTTCAACCAGCTTCGTGCCGTTGTAATGTGGATGGTATGTGCAAATGAACGACGTTCCATCCGTGTTACCGGAGCAGGAGTAGGGACACAATGCCGTGCTTGTGGTGAAAGCCTTTTTAAAAAGCACTTTGTGACATGCAATGCTGATCTTTTGCTTGTACTACTGTCCTTCGCTTGCGGTCGAACATTACAGGCGATGAATATGGAGTGACATTGTTTAAAGAAGTAATGTGTTTTAAAAGACAGAAGTCTCAGCACATGAAGTTATATTTGACCCCTTTGGTGTTAATCCCCAAACATCACTGTGGACATTTTTTTCTACGAGGGTAGTAAAAAAAAAAAAAAATCATAATTGTTTCCTTGTTAAACGGAAATACCCTTTCTCTCCTTCGAAGTGCTCTAGGTTAAATGTTTAGCTGAGGTGAACAGGTGCCGCTCACATTCCTCCACCCTGCTACCCCATTTTCACAGCTCCACTGTTCCTGCTGGGCGCTGCATAGCTGAAGCCTTTGCTTTCGGAGTTCCTGCCAGGACAGAGTTGCTTTGTGACCCAGCAGGGAAGCAAACTATCAGGAGAACCAGGGAGCTCCATAGCATGCCGACAAAGTAAGGAAAGACATTAAAGCCTTATCCGTGACCTTCTGAGACACCAATAGCTATCTGCCCTTTACTGCACTGCTGTGGTCCTATATTGCATCAGCGGAAATAAAAAATTAAATAAAAGGACTTTTATTATTTAATTAAATTTAATTGTTTCACTCCTAAAGCTTAAGTATCATTTGATTTAACGTATGGTAAGGTAACACTCACATAATTCAACAGGTGGAAGAAGATGTTGACATTATTTTTTGGTGTAATACATTTACAGGATAAATCTGGTGGAAAGATGCAATATGGACGGATTTAAAAAGAATTTCGCAAGCTTTTTTTTACACTGAGCGAAGGTGATGAAGGTGGGTGCCTGCTCTGAGTCAGCCTCCAACATGACATTTTTACCAAAGCCATTGATATTAGACTCACTAAAAAATGACTACGTCTCTCATGTCATGTACCAGTATTGAACTAGAGCTGAAGAGTCTGTTCTGATTATAACGCATTCTTTGATTTGGCTGCTCTGGTTCAAAAGCTAAAGGGATCTGTGGTTTGTATGCTGAGCTAATTGGACTGATACCTAATTGGGTGTCAGGAGAAAAAAGGAGCAGATGGGCACGCTCGGAATTTTTACTTGTTTATCAGAGGAGGGAAAAGGGAGAAATTTTCTTTTCTGATTTTTAATTTTTTTTTTGGTTTGATTTCAATTATGCAACTTCTTTGTCCTTAAAATATGAGAATCAATCATGAAATCTCGAAAAGGTATCGATCCCAGCAACAGTTGGCATGCCTTTTGCTAATTTTATGCCAGTTCATTTCAGTCCAGTTATTTGTCTTCCAATTTTATATTTGATTTAATATTATTTCAACGTTTTCTTTGAGTTATAGGTAGGCTTAAGTGCTGAAGCTACACAAGAAAAAAAGATTTTTTTTTTAATATTGTTTTTCTACTCTTTGGCCATAGACCAGTTATGGAGTCAGGAGTTGATTGATTTGTTTCCCCTAAAGATCCTTGAAGTTGAGTGGGATTGGTGACAAAGCCTTGGTTCTGTTAATATGGGCCCCCGATGACCCGGCGGTATTTTAACTGCCCTCCAGGTCCAGTGATCAGAATGCTCTGTGTTATATCCATGAGCACTATAGAAGGGGTTAAGACTCAGTTGGTCCGCAAGGGCCAAGCCTTCAACATACTAGAGGATCTGCAGTTCTCTTTGCGAGGATCATGGACCTATAACCTGTCAACCTTGGCTGAATTCATGTCTCACTGGCCAATGGAAAATATCAATCAAGCATTACCTGAAGCCCACCATTCAATGGCAGCAAATCCAGTCTGTAAACATTTTATATTCTTTGCAAATATGGACTATCCTTTAAAAAACTTGTTTCAGGTGTTTTATCGATTATTACAGCAGATACGGCCTGGTGGTTTACAAGAGCAGTCTCCTATAAAAGAACATTTATATATAAAAAAAAAAAGAAATAAAAAAAAAAACTTTTTGGATTCATCTAAACTATTTACTATTTCAAATCCTATATTCATTCACCAGGTACTACTACCATTGCTATTAGTCTGTACATAAATAGTGTTTCGCAGCCTGGTGGGGACCCTCCGACTTGTCACGTCAGAGGGGTCACATTTCTCTTATCTTTGCCTTTTACTTCGTTTAGCCTGTTCAGGCATTCATCTATGTATACAGACAGACACGAGGTAAAAAACACTGCTTTTTTTTCTACTCCAATTCAACTGCTCACTTTGACGAGGGTTCGCAATTTGACTTTGCTCAGTTTTAAAAGATTACAAATCACAAAGGTTGGGATTGGGAGCCACTTAACAAATGCAGATGTAATGTTTGTTGAGATAAAGTCTTGTTTGGCCCCCAACCCGATCAGAGTCTTTTGATAGCGGGTATCTTCGACACACGTCTTTTTACAATTTTATTCGATACTCTGGTTTGATACTCATTTTGTTTGAGACATACAACTCTGCAAACACACAACTGTCGGTCTCAAAAAAAAAAAAAAAAGTTCAGTAAGTGATTTGAAGGTTTCTCCTGCACCGAACATGGCAAAACTATGCTGGCTTGACAGCTATTGTGCTTGGTTCCTTCAGTGCTAGTTTTGACAGCCAAATCACCTCTGTCAATGTTGTGTTCAAGGCTTTTTGTCTGTCTATGTAAATGATTGCATGTTTGAGTTAGTTGTGGAGGTAAGTATAGATAAACCTAAAGAATAACCTCCTTTCACGATTTCAAGCTATGCACCTGCATGCAGTTATACCCATAGGTCTGTAATATAAAATGCTTAAACTCTCCAAGTGTCTGCTCAGATTACATTTGAAGAGCAACAGTATGGGTTTACATGTCAGATGTGTCATGTTACGTTTTCATGTCGACATCGAGTTCCATTTAACAACTGCAGTATCCTCAAATCCCGGGGTGTTGCTCAGACTTGCGCCTTGATAACAACATTTGTAACTTTTTCCTGATAATGATAGCCTGGCCTCAATTACATTTTGAAATAATGCAACACAGGGAAAAACTGGTTTTGTTGAATCACTTTAGGGCAATTTTAAGTGATTTTCATTTAATCTGCCAATCAGAGCAGAGTTTAATGAACACTATTATAATCGATCTGTCTCCTAGAAATAGAAAACTACCACACTATTCCTTTAAAGACATAAGAGATATTCTTTTCACTGTTGCTCAATGTAGGATCTATGCACCTTCGTGATTTTATATAATGGCTTTCTTTAGAAACCTCTCGGGTCCCATTTGTCAGCTACATAACCTCTGTGTTTAGCCTAAATAATCACACGCTATATATTCTTGACCGTGAATTTCAAATAAACCGTCAAGTTACAAGGCGAGTTCAAAGAGTCGTCCAAAGCTGGATCTCACAAAAATGGAATGTGATCCAATAACACAGCAATTAATTTTGATAATCAAATTTTGCTTGTGCCATATTTATGAAAGTAACATGTGAGAATACGCTGCAAAAGCAATAAGGGAGCCTTAAAATTGCCTGGAGTGAATGTTTGTCCCCCCACACATGCAAAGTGAAGTCATGTGCACCACCAGGCATGCATAGCGTTTGCGTGATCCATCCCATCAGGCATTATCAGTCATATAATGAAGGCTTTGGTTCCACTCCCATGCTTTCCTTTCTCTCACACTCCTCAAGACATTTTTTTTCCCCCCAAATAATAAACTATCTCATCCCTTTTTCATTACACAAGTATTCCAACACTGGAGTAGCCTGAAGGTTAGAGAAGCTTTTCTGTGACCGGAAGGTCATACAGTGAATCTGACAGATTTGCTAAGAAAACCTGGGTGGGGGGAACTGAATGAATACATGATGACCTCCATCAAAGTGCCCTTGAGCAACACGGAGTGCTCTCATTGGCTCCCGTGCAGCTGCTCAGGACAGTGTGCAACCTTTTTCCACCTGAAGTAAAAAGAAATCTTCTGAAATTCTTAAATAAACAATTACACTTCATGTTTGCAGAGCTTTTTTGCATTAAATGTGTTACTAAGAGGACGATCCATCTTTCTTTCTTTTTTAAATATCAAACACCAGGAACAACTAGATAACTGTATGGTCCTTTAAACAAAACCTGTTAGGCATACGGTAAAGAGAGGAGGGAGGCGGAGGGAGAGGGCGCAGTTGTGTGAAACGATCTGGAACGAGATTTAACACTTCTAATTACATCTATCAACAATCGTGGCTTTCGCGTCAAAGCCAATGTGTTTCCTGTTAGCTGAACACCGTTCGTGACAGCCCTGCAATTAATTGAAACATTAGAGAAAAGGGGGAATGCTCTGGGGCTCATGTGGCCTTGGCTGACGCGTCGCATGCACTGCAGCCCCCAAAAGTCACGGAAAGCGCGAGCTATCCAGCGGGAGCTTAGCCTAGCCTCAGTGTCAGCAGGCTAGCTTTCCTCCCAGTCGGGGGGAACCAGATGTAACTTTGTACTCAGCATTAGCACTTGTATCATGTAGAGGCAGCCGGCGCGGAAATGTCCATTACGTGACGAGGTTATTGCTCTGCTTATTTTGGAAGGGTGCTCCTCAGACAGTATTAGAGATGAAAGACCTGAAATGGAGGCATGTACTTTCTGGTACTCGTATGATTTATTGACTTGTTATATGGAGGTATGTAGATGTGTAGGGGAAAGGGGGACGTATGGAAAATGGGAACAAAGTAGGGAGTGGCAGGATCGGTTTGTGTGATGAGAGAGACCGTCCTGAAGCCAAAGGATTAGAGGTTAGATTTCAGCCCCAGTGTATGTGTGCTTCAACAAGACCTTAAACCCATAGTGTACATTAGCAACATTTAATGATCTCCCCCTCCAGTTAAAACAATTGCAAACTTAGCGACACAATCTTCTCAGTTTACCGGTTAACAATATAATAATCATGTACGTCATTTATCAAGCAAAACATCTTTTCTGGGTCTCTTTCTATCTTTGTAAATTGATTATTTTCTGGCCTTTAATGGAGAGAAAAAAAGTAAACAGTTTGAGCCTTAAAAGTGGAAACAGACAACTTTTCAACTTGTTTCCAAGTGGTATTACTGTTGGCGCCGCTGTTGCAAAGACAACTGGGTCGCTTTCCGCTTTCCTCCGAGCCTAGCAACTACCCATCAACACAGGACACAATGCTTTTTGTTTTCCACAGTTACTTTGGTTATTTCACCGTCCACCATTTCAGCTACTGAGAACAGCAACTGCAAAGAACTTAATAGTCTTTGTTAACTGGGGATAGCTACAGGGGGAAACAAAAGTGCCATCCTCTTCCTGCTTTGGTAGAGCAAAGTGAAAGTGAGGCTTTTAGGGAACCAATCTATTACGCTGACGGTGTCATTACTCTTCCTAATGATCAGTTAAAGCAAAAAAAAAAAAAAAAAAACGTTTTCACTTTGCCAATTTGGTAAAATGTTCAGTTATTGTGAGTTTCAGCCCTAATCAGATCCTTAAAGGGACACTTCAGTCATAATACATCCTTGACCTAGCTTGTCCCAGCTTTTGTGAGATGTATTTAAAATCATGATTTGTGGACAGTTAGGGTTTTACTTGTAATGTTTTAAAAACAAATAATTAAAAGCCTTTGATGTAATAAGAGTCGATAAATTTGCTTCTTGACTTGAAAACTTTATTTTACCCCCAAGTGTATCCATCTGTGAGGGTTTAGGCTGGCATTTTCTCATTACTCTCTCTCTCTCCACAGTTAATGTGTGTGCACATGTGTCTGTGAATCTGTTGCGACGACTGACTGAAGTGCTGCATGTGCATGTGGGAGAATAAAATATTTCCTTAGATCTAGAATTGAGCATCTATGTGAAACTATAGAAGTGTTTTCCTTATGACACTGACAAACTGCCACTACTTGAATTGCGTACCAACATTTGTAAGATATTTTTCTCTTGGAAAACTAATTTAGTAATGAAAGTCATGTCTTTGTGCGTCTGTTCCGTCCGTTCATTACAATGGAAACTGTCGTGTGACATTCACAGCATGCCAGGGGTCAGCAGTGCCAGCCTGGAGCAAACTGACATGTCAGTCAAAAGACGTACTTGGAAACAATCTTAAGTATTATTTATGAGGCTGGCAACTGCCATTACAATGAACTATGACATCACCTAAGCTTAGCCCATTAAGCATTTATTTGCAGAAATGTGGCACCTCACACATCAAAGCTGTCCACCCGGTATTCCCTGTGCCTCCGACAGCCTGTAGCTAATTACATGATCTGATAGCTACACAAGGAAGGTTGCGACTGGATGCTCGCTGCTGGGACAGTAAACGTGCTCGCCGCCACCTCAACAACAGCTGCTGTGCCCTTGAGCAAAGTACTAAACCCACAACCGACCCAGTAGCTGCTTATTGGCCAACAATGTGTAAACTGGGCATCTCCCAGAAATAAACCACATCTTTAAAATGCAGGGCTGCCAAAGGAAAACCTTAGGAGGTGGGTCATCGCCCGAAAGCTGAACATAAGACATTTGGGCAGAGGATATTTAGGAACGTTAAACTGATACGAGACTGATCTTGGATTGTACCCGTCGACATTATGGCAGATGATTAGATTTACTTAGAATGCTTGATAAGTTAAAAGATTGTTTTCTGTTGGCTACGTAGCTAACAAAAATCGCGAAGAACTTCCGCGTGACGTTTTTTTGGAGTCAACAAAGTTCACACTTTTTTCAGTCTCTCCTGTTGTGTCAGCTGATAAAGTTCTTCCATATTTGACTCCCAACGGACAACACTTTGTGCATTACGAGACATATTAGCTCACACCAGCAGAACATCTGCATCCATTTTGGCAAATGAGAGATGAATTGTTTTCATGATAGGGAAATGTGTGCTATGTTTACTAAAACAAGTCCAATTTACACATTTACAGATACAGATGTACATTTATTGTCACTTTACGTCTTCAAACACATATAGAAACCATTCAAATGTAAAGAAACTCAGTATTTTTTTGTAAAACACAGGCCTGGATTTTCAATTATTATCCGTAAAACAAATATTTCTAATTTTAAACTCTCGACTATATCTGAAAATAATTCAAAATTGTTGCTTTAAAGAATTTATTTGCGTGTAGAAATATAGCAATTCTATTGGGGCCACTATTAGGGAGTCATGTTATTATGAGGCATGTCGTCAGTCTATGGAACCGTTTCTGGCCACACTTGATCTGCAGGCCAAACTTTGGGAAGCCTTGTATGACCCTGGCCCTGCTCAGACCTGGCATTAACATGCGTGGACACGGACAGCTCTAAGTGCAGGTGTAAATGCCCCGGGACTCATTGAGGACACATTGAGCTCCAATCGCTCACACCACATTCAGAGGTGGTCTGGGCCACATATATCCACATTCTTTGAGCGTACTGGAATGCGTCCTGGGCCACATTCAACTGACGTCCTCTGCGGAGGCGGGAGTAAGTAGGCCAACTCATTTGCTGGTTTTGTCCACGACGCCTGAGCTAAAAAAGGTAGCTCTGTGTATTTTGGCTGTTTACTGTATTTTTTAAACACTAATATTTTTGAAAGTACTACTCGTGTCACAGAAACTACCGAGAGTGAATCTTGTGTTTCTGATGTTATTATGACAGCGGTGTCAGCGGCTTAAAAAGGACCTCAGGGCCGTCAGTAGACACCAACCTCGTATCTTTAGGTTCGTGAATAAACCCCTAAAATGCGAAAATATTACACACATGCGGTCGTCGGCCCGAGAAAAGTACGCACACAACGCACTAATGACAAAAACAATTTTTTCCTTAAAATATGTATTTTGTATATGCAAACGAAAACAATATGGCCGATGTGTTTTATTTGCATGCCGAGCGGGCGGGGATATGAGATCCGATCACAAGCACAAGTCACTCGACACATGTGGAGACGCTTTCTAATGCCAGGTGTGAACCGACGCACTTAAAGCAGTCCACTTGTTATTGGATCACAAAAGACTCGCGTTGACGCCAGGTCTGAACAGGGCCTCTGTTACCGTCAGCCAGCTAAATAGTCATAGTAGTAGAAATGAACTACAATTATTTCCCTATAGGAGCATGAAAACAATATCAGATATGACACAATATCCACATCTGCCCTCGGGGATCAATACAGTTCTAATTATGCCGCCACTTTGATCTTCAGATATAAATAGGCATTTAGTCGTCTTGTTCTGAAATCCCGCCGCGAGGTGAACTGACTTTCAAATGGAGAAGAGGAAGAGATCCTGGAGCGATCCAGCTTCTTTCAGACCGACAAGATCGGACAAGATTTCTGATCAACTGAAACAGGAAGTTCTCCAACAGGTGGTTTTTCGGAGACGTTTCAGGTTATTCATCCCGCTCCTGTAGCAAGAGATCTCCACCTGTGGCATTTACGAGCCACTGTTATGTTTCTCTTACCACATTACAAAGGCTACAGTGTTGTATTGTGGGTGTAACGAATTGAACACATTAAACGTCAGACCATTCATTGCTCTATATTTGAGAAAAAAAAAAAAATGAAATCTATTAAAATGTTGAGAGACAGCCCTGAAGCTACAAGGTGGTGTGCTGCAGTCCGTTGGCAGCTTAGATGACACGTCTTTAGCTTCACATCTTTCTTTCCAGTAAACTATCTCAGATCAGTTACACAAAGGCCACATTAAAAAGAGCACAGCCACCTTGTGAAATTGAATAATTTGGAGTGATTTTGCACTTGAAATGGTATAAAAAAGGATCAGTGCCTTTTGTAAATGTTCAAACAGGACATCATGAGGTTACAACATATTTATTGATATCTCATGTCGTCTTTCTGAGGTTTGTTTGACTTTATTCAAGTTTCCACCTCTTCGTAAAGGTCACTGGATAAACATCAGTTTTCAACATTTTTGCGGATTTAAAACATTTTGAGACTTTTTTAGCTGGTTTTTAGACAATTTAAAGCATTTCACCGACAATCTTATTTGGATATTTGTTTTTTTCCGTCGAAAGCATGCACCGTCCACCATCCACCTAAAAAAATAAATGCCTCCCAAAAGAATTTTTCTCTGTATTTTTACATAGTTCGGTATCCAATATCAAGAGTGAACTCAAAGAAATGCCACTGGTGGAAGGCTACAACATGGTGATTGGTTGGCACAGAGTAGCAATTCAACATCCAATTTGTCATTTGCTTATTTATTTTTTTACAGCTATTGAAAAATTGGTCTCAAAATAAACTATCAACTATGAAAGCGACCAGTATAGAACGCAGCCAACACTGTTACCAGACTGAAGCTTTCAGTGTCCGCCTGGGAAACGGCAACTGCAAAGATCAAAGCCTCAATCTTTCCTCCATTCTTCTTCTTTCCTTTTATCTTTCATGGCAGAATGTCACATAATTACCAAATTGGTATCATAAAGGTTTCAGGCCTTTCCTAATAACCACCAGGCAAATGGTAAATAGTTAGTTATTGTTGATGATTTGTAAACGTTGATTTCTGGATTCATTTTTTTCCCACTTTAAAAAAAAGAAAAAAATTGACACGATGCAGCTCTTGTTGTAATGTCATTGGAATTTTACTTTTTGTAGGGGAGGCCGTTATAGCGGGCACGGTTGCGATCACAGCTAATTATACACATCTAGTTCTTACACATACTGTATATTTAAATATCTTTTTAAAAGCTATTGTTATAGGCAAAACATATAAACTGCATTATTTCCTATGCTCAGGGAATTTATTCTTAGAAGTTCCTACCAGACACTGACAACTGCCAAAAATGTAGTAATTTGGGCATAAATTCAATCACTTAATCTTGTATCAATTGATGATCATGAGTAGCCCTCTGACCTGTATTCAAAGAAAAGTGCAGCCAATCATCTAGTTTGTACTTTATCCATGATAGTCAAAAAAAATATATACTCAATAACATAAATAAAATATCCATCTCGTATATGTGGGATTATTCTCACCTACACTATGTCTCATCACTGGACATCACTTTCATGAAACAGGTATTTTTTTCCTTCTCCATTTAAAAATTGGATTTAACCAAAAGTCTCAATCCACCTTCCCGACACTGGCCTTTATCTTGCTCAGGCCGCATCTCCATTGTGTTGACAGAACTAAAAAAAAAACTGGCAGTGGAGAGAGAAATAGTGAATACGTATACCTTTAATCCCCCTTATCCTGCCGTTAGGCCAGGGTGTGTCCCCCGGTCTTCTATAATAGTCTGCAATGAGAAGCTTGAGTAAACACAATCAATGGAAGATACTAGCATATGCACCGCCGAGACTTCCGAAGTCTCCCCCCTTTTATTCACCCATCCACGTATTCGATTACACACCCCTACCTTTGTGGATTCCAAGCAAATTACAACCCGAGACAAAAGGTATTGATGCAATATTACATGTGGGTAGCAATAACAGGTAATGTTATCGCCGTCACAGGATTGTCTTGGAAGAATAAACCTGATTCTACCAGAGGGGTGCCCTCTCTCCCCGTCTCCCTCTCTCCCTCTCTCTCTCTCTCTGTATGGTGCTCCTCCATGCTCTCTTACTCCTGGATTACAATCTCTTCATCCATTATTAATGAAGTTAAACTACTAGTGGCATGCTGAATGTGCTGCATGGGAGATTTGTAGCTAATCCAGCGCAAAACAGCCCCAGTCACATAATGAAGGGAAAAAAAGCACAAATGTCAACAGTTTCACACTGGGACTGGATTAGACACCCCCACCTCACCCTCCTCATTCACACACGGCCTCACTCTCGCTTTCTTTCTCTCTTCCACGGCAATCGCACAGAAATCCCTGCACACACACACACATAAAACTGAGTCACACAGCAAGTCTTGCATCTAGCATGAAGCGTTATTATGAGTGTACACACATCCACCTCCACCTCCTCCATCACCTTTTTCTGGGATGTCCCCCCCCCCCACTAACGGATTAGTGAATCTGAAGTACTGATTTGAAAGGAAAGGGCCAAAGGGCTGTTGAGGTCTGTATGTGAAATTGTTCAACACAGTCTTCCAAGGAGTGACAGTTGTAACGCTGTTTTTCCTTCAATCGGCCACATATAAAGTGACATGACACAGAGATATTGAGCACATGCTTACAGTACGAGTGGATGTTGACCCTACGTTATCCATACGTTTCGAATGTTTCACTTGCAGTCTAGTGATTGCACGGAGTGGGTCATTGTGCTGTGGGGAAACACTCCGTACACGTACAGTTCAGCCAGGCGATGTGGCTCCATATAAAGCAGAGACGAGCATGAAACACTGGAACTAATCAGAACACAGGACATGGGACTAGCATCCTGATTTCAGATTAGCCACCCTCCCTCCCTCCATTTCTCTGCCTCTCCGTCTTTATATCTTATCGTCACCCTTTATCTACCTTTCGGAGGTGATCTCCATCTCGCTGTTTTTTGAACCCGTCTTTGGATCATCTACGTTAAGTTCTCCCCTTTTGCTTTACTTCAACCTGAAGCACCTCTTTCTTCGCTTATTCCAAGTTGCTTTCTTTGAGTTTGCGGTCCACATTGAATTGTCAAAAAGAGAGTAAAAGACTTGAAACCTTTGGCTTTGATAGCCTGGTGATCAGACTGAATAGCCATTGTGTTTACACTTTATTATTCAGTCTGACATTAAAATAATGTTAGTAATTTTCTTGTTGGATGGGGGGTTATTTTTGTCTTAAACAAACCAATTTTCAGTGGACAAAGAAGCAGTTACCAGTAGCCGTAACCTTTGTAAAGTCGAACAAAGTCAATAACAATTCACACAACTGCATCGATCTCGTCCATGCTTGTCGCCATTTTTCTCGCCGTGTTTCCGTCGCTCCTTTTCTGGCTCTAGTACAGGTAGACAATGTCCCCATGTTCAGTCCCACCTACAAAATACTGTTTGGCTCAGTTAATTCTCCAACCAGGTAAAAAGGTTGTAATCAAAACCTTGTTTGTCATATCAGAGTTACCCTAATTATCAGTTTCTGACTCGTAAATAGCATACACGACAACTTCCCAGTTGTAATTATGACATGGGAAACCCAAAATGTTTCTGAAAGTTCTGGTATATCTGACTTGACGCTTAATATGCAAGTGTTTGAAAACCAATGCACATTGTTTTTGTCTTCAGTTATCCGACGATGTGAACACTGGTCAGTTGTAAACATGGTAATCCATCACATATCATATGAACACAGCAGGAGCCCAAAACCAGAATTATTTGATCCAGTAATCCAGAGCAATAGAGTCAGCCAGTCAGTTCTCCCAAAAATGGGTGGCATGATAATCAGACTAACCTAAGATTACATGACAATAGTGTTTTCAAAAAGCTTGGTTTTGTCCATCAACATTGCAGTGCAAGACAGCCAATGTACAGATGTATCCATTTTGGAGATCATTTTTGAAAAGAAAAAAAAACTTGTTAGCTTTTTTTCTGGAGCTTTCAAACTCATCTCACGGTCTTCATCAGCAGATGGAGTTTGCTCAGTTGCCATGAAGAAGTCGTCCTGTGACCCAAGTACTGAACATATTCATTCATAACGGAGCAAACCCCATGCACTAATGAAGACCATGAGTTGTGGTTGAAAGCTTCAGAAAAAAAGCTAGCGAGTGGACCATTCCTGAATTAATTAAATACTGTATGTACCTACACCTTCCAAATACATCTCTTATAAATGTTTTAAGCATATATTTGGAATTTTTATTTTCCACATTTCGCCCAACCTACACTCTCCCGTCTCAGTCAGACTCCATATTTCCCCAGCTCCTTCCCTTCCTTCTCCACATGCCCCCTCTCTCTGCCACAGTAGACCAATTAGGACTAAGCTGATTCCAGTAGTGACCTTTGGGTCCACCTCAGGTCTGCTGACAGGAGAGTTAACATGTAGCTGAACTGTTTTACATGTTATCGACGGGATGGGAGGCATCATAGTCATTTTATCACACCAATTTCATTCTTGGCCGATTTCCCCTTAGGCAGGTTAGTGGCAGCTTCCCATTGATTTTTCATGTAATTGATCAGAGACCTGCTTGAGCAATTTATTGGCCCGCTCGCACCTGTGATTAAGGCTGAGACCGCATGTGTTTATGCATGCACCGACTATTACTTTCCCCAAGATCAACCTCGTGCCATAAAAGCGCTGCTGTGCTGCCCGTCTGTGGCCGTCAGTGTAATGAATGCCGTCCGAGTCTCGGGGACAATTTTAATCAGGCTTGACCAAAGCCATGTCATGTCCAAAGTCAAGAGAAATGGAGACAGGTTTGTCTGAATGACCAGCAATGACAGGAGTTAATGTGTTCAGATGAAAACATGGACAAGAGTTGAATTCAAAGTAATCCCTATGCATTTGAAGCCGCTTCATGCATGGGATTAATATTAGAGCAGTCGGGGGGCCAAAACCACAATGACATCAGCTGAGCATTTTCTTTGGAAGCTGAGGATAGGATAATTACAGAAGAAGACAAAGACGAAGAGCTGAGTACTTTTTAAATATACACCATGTTAGCTGGGCATGTCGGGAGAAGTGAGGGTAGCCTATCATGTTAGTCATTTACTGGCCTTGCGTATTACGTTCTAAACCACAAGCCATGTTGCTGAGTTGGAGTGCTTAGCGTTGGTGTAGCTCGTCTCCCTTTGGTACTGTGACAGAGCTGGAATAGTAAGGATCAGGCATAAAGCCGCTCAACAAGCTCAAGAGCCATCAAAGAGCCACCCTTTTAATTTGGTTAATTTACAGGCAGCTTTTTCGCTAATAATGTTCTTGGAGTGATACTTGACAAATTGAAATACACACAGGATATTTCTGTCTTGAAGGAGGACGACTCATTTAATGTTTTGTCTTTCCTCTTCATCCTCTCCGCTACCTTCCTCTCCCTCGTGCCTCTCCAGATTCATCCTCCTTTCATTTGCAGAGAAGTCACGCCCCAACAATAAAACTAAAATTCTCCGCCGTTACTTTATTTCTAACATATTAGCAGTACATAAACTGATTTGTTTAAAGATTTGTGGCTTTGGAAACACCAATTTGACTCCAAATTTTATTACATGGCCACAGAGTGTTGGCCAGACAGAACACTAGGCGACAATCGCATGTGGTTTGAGGCTTAAACTGAAGGGGGGAAAAAAAGAAGAAAATCAGGCTGGTTTCTCAGTAAAAGAGCACCCCTGAATAATGGAACCACTTCACATTTGCATTACTCAAGCTTCCCGGTGCAACAGAATGATGGCAGACGTATATGTAATGTTGTGGGGGAAAAAAAAAAAAAAAAAGGTTTAGATTTTTAATTCATGCAAAAGTCATGGTTTGAGGGGAGAAATCAGAGACAAGCTCATTTAAGTCATTTAGGTTTATGTCTGATTTAACTGTAATTAAATGGATTCCTCGTTGCATGTGCAGGATGTAAAGGCTGCAGAGAAAAGACATCTGTCATAGTAAACCATTTATTCTATATGTCATTGGTAATAAATTGGGGCTTAATTTCAAAATAAGACAAATAAGCTTGTGTGCAATGTGGCACAAATGTTATCCAGAATACTGTTTGAACTTTAAAACTCCATATTTAGTCACTTTGAATAATATCCGTCAGTCCTTACAGGTCTAATTATTGGTTCCAAGGGGGAATAGGTTGCGTTTTAAATAATTGTATTTTGTGCATAACGTGTTCTTAGATGATCTGAAGTCTGCACTGGTGTGAAGCTGTAAAGCTGTAATCAAATCACAGTATAAAAAAAATGTAAAAAGCCAATTCATTCAAAATTAAAACTTCTAAATAAAAAGTTCACACTTAAAAAAAAAATAAAAATAAATACAATGGCCTTAGTTTTAGACATGGGCCATCCATCATCTCTCCTTTTTTTTTTTTTTTTTTTAAAGCGGACGTTTTGCTGATACACATGGAATGCAGGAAAGAGTGTTTTAAAGTCCTCTCCAGTATGCAAGAGGGGGAAAAGTTGAAATGTCCAACTGTACTGACGCTGGGGGACTGATGTGCTCGTTAAGAATCAGGGGAGAGCATCAGCAGAGCAGGTCACCCCCGTTTCTCACATCACAGCCCCATCAGAATTTCTTTCAAGTGTCCTTCTGCGTCGCCAAAGATGACAACGGCGAATCGATAAGCGCTTGAAATGAAAAGAAGCCGCCGGTTTGCCCCCGAGGCGAAAGATTTCATACCCACCATGAGTCTTCTCTGAACTTCAGGCATTCCTCTGCACCTTTCTGCGTGAGAAAGAGGAGGCTCTTGACGGATTTTTTTTTCTTCTTCTCTTTTTTCCTTTGTATAAGAAGGTAAGAGGAGAATAGAGCCGAAGCATCACGCGTCTCCAGGCGCCGCTCAGCCTCCTTCTCATCCCGTGCAGGCGGGGCTGATTTGAAGATGTGCATGATGCAGGGTTGATGTTTTCTGCACAGGCTCTGTCTGGGTCGTTTACTTGCATTTCGTCTGTCTCTGTGTGTGTGTGTGTGTGTGTGTGCACATGTTTGTGCTTTTATATGCGTGCCATATTACAACATCTAATATTAGAGCACACGGGTCAAAATTTGAAGAGCTAAGAGAGCTGTGTTGGCAAATATGCATTTTCTTTTATTTTATTTGTTCCTTTATTGGTTTGCATTTGACCCAATGCTCTTTCCCTCTCTCTGCACGTGTTTACGCGAGTGGAAAATTAATAAAATATGGCCTTTTTGGGCCTTTGCAGGAGATTCAGGGGAATTTATCTGTTCTTAAAACTTCAATTTAATGTCTATAGTCCTGACTAAATAAACCTGATCTAATCAGCTATTTAAAAATACGTTGACCCTTATAATTCCTCCTTCACAAGTCTATATAAGGCAGCAGTAAGCATTTATTATATTACCTATGTGTTCGGGATGCCAGGATCCAAAGCATTCCTGATTCACCTCATTTTGTTCGGGGGATGGAGGGGTGGATGATGCGCTTGCTTTGCTTCAGTGTCCCCTATTGCCTGGAAATTCCCGTGTGGATGTGCGCATTAATTACTGGTTTAATGGGAGTATGACTAAAAATGTAAAAAACGGATTAGGCGCGGGGAACGCGGGCCTACGTCCGGTCTGCTCGCCTCACTTAAGATGCGAATGGAAAATCAGTCTGTATCTAACGAAACGGATCTATAAAGAACATTTGCATCCGAGCCAGCTGTTCACTTCATCTGCACATAAATCCGCAACACGATAGGGCTCTGTCTGGCCCTGAAGGAGCCCAATGCAGCCATTTAAATACCCACATTTTTGTTTTCCCCTCAATATTCCAAATATTCTGTTTTTTTTTTTTTCAATGCGTAAATTACACTATAATCGGTGTCTATAACGGTCAAACAATACGCTTAATTGGGTGTTAATTAGGATCTAATTAGCTGATTACATAATAGGCAGACATAGAAATCCGTATATGTGACTTTAAATGCAGCATTTCTTTAAATTTACTGCCAGTAAGTGGGTTTAGTCATGAATCCGTGGTTATGACTGTTGTTTATTTTGCGCGCGCAGACTTTAGATAATAAGCAGTTGAGTTGCTTGTTGTAAATTGCAGGTTGGGTTTAGGCAAATTGAACCATTATACGTTTTGCATGCCTGCACCTCAAATGGTGTAATGTTACAGTAAGTGCACCGGGGAGGGCTGACAGGAATATCAGTGTTTTGTTTATTTTTTTATTTATTTTTTTTAAACATGCGTGTCCTTTTTAAAAGATGCCATCCGGAATTTTTGTTTGATTGTTGTTGAAAGTTGAGAAGCTCCATGTTTGCCCTCTGCTACACTACACAGGCGCATGCATACACAAACACACCCCTTTAAAAAAGGCACACACGCACGTACACACACACACACACTCACACACACACACACGGGGTCCCTCTCTGAGCTCAAAAGAAGGAGGAAAAAAAATGCGCCACTCTTGGAGCGTCTTTCAAGGGGGAAAAAGTTGAGGAAGACAGAAGAGGACGAACCAAGGGGAGACTCGGATGAAAGCACCTCCTTCGCCATTTCTCCTCGCACCGTAAATAGATGGTTATTTATGCGCATACATGAAACTATCCTAAAAGGTAGCGCTGAGTCTCTTTTTTTTTTTTTTTGGATAACATAGCGGGGGAGCCATATCCACGCGAGGCTCACATTTCCGGACAGAAACTTAGACTTCAGCGCTACTGGACCTTGAAGTTGCCTGAATTTTCGCTACAAAACACAATTACTGGTGTCCTAGTGCGTTTGGACGGTGGAATTTATCTCCATATAGAATAAAACGCCGACGGCTGGGAAAGACAAAGCCACCGGTGTCTACAACTGGTAAGTGCAGCAGGAGGAGGAGCAGAGGCACTAAAAATAAATAAAACTGAGATGAGAGTTGACGCAAGTGAAGGACTTTGTTCCACCTCTCGTTTTTGCCTGTTCGGTGCGTTTCTGATGTGCATTTCAAAGCCGTGGCTGTAACATAAAGGAGCATGAAGTGATGTGAGGGCAGGGTTCGCTGTACAGGTCGACAGATGATAATGATGCATCATTAGCGGTGATGGAGTGTGGGGAAATAAATAAAAAAAAGAAAGAGAGGGGGGTTACACCAAAACTGTGTTGTCCTGCAGTTGGTGACAATTGTAAGAAACTGTTAAATATCGATTCCAGTATCAGAACAAAAATAGACACGTGTGCATGTTTAGCATCATATTCTTCAGATCGTGATTCTTGTGCTCTAAAAGTGATGATTTAAGTTCACGCAAATTCCTATAAAATGCTTTAAAGTGCGGGCGAACCAAAAGCAACAAAGCTTATGAACTCTCCTAAACTTGCCTAAATTGAATTATGAGGCAGCTCTCAAAGCAAATTGTTAATACCCCTGTCAGTAGAAAAGGAGTAGCGCGTGTTCAGATTGCGTTTTACCCTCCTTCTGCATACTTTTACAATATAGGGAGAGAGAAAAAAAAATACATTTGGGTAGAAAAGAGGCGACGTTCACGGTCTCCCGCCTTTAATTAATACGGGACCATATGGTGGAGGTTAGTCGATTCATCTCCCGGTAAAGGCTGCAGTCTCATGCTCTACGGTGTTAATTTCAGAAGTAAAGCCAGTGTGAGGCAATGCCAGCTTTCTGTCTGCACTGGGCCTCGTGCCACGTGAGTCACTGATTCATTTCAACTGTCGGTGGTGAGAGCAGAGCGCGTCCCGTGAAGTGAGCATGAATGGATGAACGGGATTAATATAAGTAATCATAATATTAATGCAGCTACATCTTTAAACCGCTCCTATTTCATCTACACTACGGCATGTGATAATAAATATTTATTTCTGTATTTTATATCAGGTTTAAATACCCCCCCCCCAGGATTATTAGTAGGAGGCCTATTATTATTATTATTATTGTTTTTATTATTGGACATATTCAATATAGGCCATGTTGTCATTTATTATTAGGTGCATTTTTAGCGTTTTTTTAATATCTTAATATCGATTTTCTTTGACTTAAATTTAAATGTATCAATAATATACACATTTTATATATATATATATATATATATATATTGTTTAATGTTTCTTTCCTGTAACTTTTAAGGGAATACATGCCTTTAATTTGCAGTCTCCAAGAACAAAACTAAAAAAAAATAGATACAAAGAAATCGTTCAATGTAGAAATTGTGTCCATATTTTTTTTTTCACATAATAAAAATAAAATACAGTAAAATGCATAAATAACCCCGGGTGTGATTTCAGAGGCCGCAGAGCAGCCAGGCAGGCTGAAATATTGGAAGGACCCCCTCATTAAATCTCACTGATTAGATAACACTGAGCCGTGTGCAATAACCTTTTACACCTTACAGCCTGACCCCCACTATTTCATTTTGCAGTGGGGATGTAGAGGATGGATGAGAAGAAAGGTTGTGCAGGTACACGCCGTCAAATTTAACCTCCAATATCTGCATCTTTTGAATTAGAGGAAGAAAAAAAAAACCTCAGATGATGTAGAGCAGGTGAAGGGAAGAGCTGAGGAAAATGGTTAACAGCATGACTGCATGCAAATTCCCCCCGACTTGAATTATCATAAGCAAACAGTGTGAGCCTGGACTAATAAAACCCCATCTGTGTAACTTCATATCGAGGTAGTATGAGGGCTGCGATAATGAATTTTGTAATATCCCACCGACAGACATCTCAATCAGACTCTAATCCCGTGATTTTACTACGGAATCACTCCACATCCAACTGCAGGCTGCACCAAAACACAAGATCCAGCTCACGCAGAACACGGCGGGTTTTATACATTCAGTCTGCACAAAAATAAATCCGACTCTGGAAAAATATATGACGTGCAATAATAACAACATTTTAAAAAATGGAGTTTTAGACTCTAATTTGTCCTAAATCGAGTGAATAAAGGCGTCAGAATGATGACTTTGTTCATTTTTCTCCAACGCAAATCATCTGGTTTCCCTTTTTGTTTAATTCCAGAGAGGTTTCCTATGTCACTCTCTGCCGTAGATCCGAAATTTGACTCAAGTCAAATTAACCTGGGAATAAATCAATCACTGACGCATTTCTACAAGAAAAACGAGACATCGAGAGCCGAATGTGTCATTAAAATGAAAATATTTGCAGCCAGTGTAATTGTGCCGCCACTGACTTCCCTACTTTGTTTCATGCATTTAAACAAAAAATAAAAAATACTTTATTATAACAAACTACGCCTGCTCTTACACGCGTTTGAACGTCTGCATTTAGACTTTTACATCAATATGAAATATTTTCCTTAAGACCACCAGCATTTCTGTCTTGCAATCCGACACTTATCCTTTGAGCACACCACTATTCCTTTTTAGTCTTATGTTGACTCCAAAAATTATTGAGTGCAGAAGTAGAGTTGGATGTCAGTGACCAACACAGCGGGGTTGTTTACCAGACTTAAAGGCTAATTATGTCTCTTTTGTCTATTTTTACAGAAGCGGTTTCCTTTAATTGCCATAATGGACTCCCACTGCCGCAAACTGGCCACCACCTGCGCGCAAATAGGTGAGTATTTGATCCATCTTCCATCATCACTACACTGCAATCCTCACAGACCGCAGATAAAACAGGCCTAATGAAACATGACATTTGGGGGATTTCATATGATAGAGTAATTGTCACTTCAAATTTTAGATGAAAAATATTGTATTTTTTGTATTTTATTTTTATTCTATTTACACAAAAACGGTACTCTTGACAATTACACCGGCTAAAAAGGTGTATTGTGTGTTGCATTCCAAACAGGAAACGTATTAATTACAGTTAATGTTATTATTCACAGTATTTTTTAATTCATTGACCTTATTTAGAAGTGGACCAAACACTGATATTCTCATCTTAAAACCTAATTTTGTGGACCGTCCTAGTACTGAGTGAGCTCATTTGTGAGGTTTCCTAAAATAATCTTAACATCTTTAATTAAAAAGGCAAAAAAATAACGTTGATTTCTCACAAAAATAATATCCCATTGCCCTCTTCACAATTCCAACTCGCACTTTAAGACTGAGACATACAATTGTGATGGTTAAAAAGCTGCTTTATTTGGATTCGCTGCAGTGGATGTCACTGGTTTGTTCCAAAAATGTTTAGTAGTCACAGTTATGCCGGCCTCTTGGCACGCCAGTGTGGAGAAGTTGTGGGTGAATCCGGGTGGTGCGCTGTGTTAGAGGGACACCTGGTGGTCGGATGTGGATCTGCAGCATCAGAGCATCACGCAGGATGACAAATCTGCAGCGGCGTTATTTGTTGGAATAAGAAGATAGGACATATATGACCGCTTAAAAAAACTATTTCTATACCATTTCATTTAAATACGTAGTGCACTCTGGCGCAACAAGGCCGCTGTTGTACTCCACAACGACACAATATTTGTATGTGGGGTTATACTTCGATTCGCATTCACGGCAACATGTTTTCCTAAATAACATCTAGAAATAAAAAACCCAACAAGAGACTAAACAAAAAGCTAAAATCCCTTGCTCGACAGAGTCTGAGATTTATTAATTATTCTCCAATTGTGGCGGGGAAATGACATCAGGTCTTGTTAGGGTCTTAAACGAATAACCAATAAACTCCCATTCGGTTTCATTTAGCCGACATTGATGGTGCTTTATGTGGCAGATCATAGCTTCACAGCTGCACGGCGTGAACGACCATCGATTAAGAATAATAGGATAACTAAAATAAAAACAGAATTACACGGGGGGGGGAGTCAGAGTGATGCTTGCAAATATAGACACACCAGCGCCAACTGTTTTGCTGTAATATATGCAGCGCTTGTTGGATCGACTCCGGGGAAAACTAAATGTATAATGAGAGCCCATTCGTGAGGAGGAATATACTAATGGAGGAATCTGATGTCCCCTTAATCCTATGTAAAAAGCCTTGTCGTCTCCCCCTATATTGACTGAATTGCTAATTAATGGCCCTAGATGGTGGAGGCCTATTGCGCGCAGTAATCCGCAGAAGAGAGATAAAGCATTCAGAAGGTAGAAATGAAGAGGAAACCGATAATCCACTTCAAATTTAGTATTACAACACGGCTGGAAGGGAAAAAGGAGCAACAGACTGTTCGCTGCTTGGCATATTATTATTATTTTTATTGTTTTAATAAAATAGCCTTATTTTGAAATAAAAGCTTTTTATTTTTTAGAATCAAATGTACCCAATGTACACTATTAATTATGAAATAGGCCTAATAACATTACATAATATACAGTATCTCATTTTAAACGGCTTTACAGTGATTTTGTTTGGGGGGCAAATGTAAATGGCACGGTGTATCGTTCACCCACAACAATAATAGACACAAATCAATACATTACTGATAAATTACACATGAATGATTTATAACTTAAAATGTGCATCAGCTTTACTCGTCCAAACAAGGTTGTATTGCTCTGTATGAGAAGAGATTGGCTCCGTATGCTTTAATAAAGTCTCTTCCGTCCGTCAGAGTGCGCGCGTGCGTGTTGCATACAGTCTATGGTCTGCTGGTATTTATATATCAGGGGCTTTCACGGGATTAGCCCAGTAACTTCTTAACAGCGCCAAATCCAAATGTGCTGGCTGAATGGGCGTCCGCCTGGCCACGTGGAGATGGGAAGTGTGACGATGATGATGATGATGATGGTCCAATTGTGTTATGGAATGAGAAAGACAAAAACAACTACCATAATAAAGTCATGTTTCCCTTCCACCGGTATGAATCGCACTAATTGGCGTGAACGTGTCCTCCTCTCTAGTCCATCACTTCAATCACCTGTTACCCAGTTGCCATTTCTCAACCCTCATCCAGTGTTTCCTTGTCCAAGGGTCGACGCACAAGAGCGTGGCGTATGGTGTGCAGATTGTAAAGCCCCCCCCCCCCCCGAGGCAAATTTGTAATTTGGCATATCGGGCTGTATAAATAAAATGTGATTGATTTGATTGAATCCCCCCACCTTGAAAATTAAATTCGCATTTGTTTGATTAGACGTGTTTACTTTGCCTTAACGCGTCACAATCTTTGGAGAGTTATAGGTTAAAGAAATGTGCTGGCATATCATCTCAAACTCATTAAAAGTCCTCCTTCAGAAATTCTTAGGCAAATGAGAGTCTTATCAGATTAGAAAAAGAAAAAAAAAAAACACTACAGGAGTGCTGGCTGGGAACGACTGAGGGGTCCAAACGCAAAGTGGAGAGAGAGAGAGATCCAGTTAAGCACCCAGATAAAGTAATCCGCAGTCAACAATCTGAGTCTGCGTGGTTAACTGTGGCCCCGGTGGGGTTGCTTTAATGGATATTTGAACCTTAACTCTGGGGAGGTCCAGAGGATCGTCTCATTTGACAAGTAGTATGACAACGCTTTTCCCGAGGATGTCTGCATACAGGGATGAGATGGATATCAAACCACGCTGTACTCCATAACCAAGTATGAAGTTGGATATGAGGATTAGCATGAGAATGCACTAGTGGCCGTTTGCCTTTAAGTAATTGAACCCCCTTTTAACGTCCTGCTACTTCACTGCCTTTTGAAAGAATACATGATACTATAATTCTGCATCCGCATACGTCCAGCCTGTATGAGCTGCAGCAACTTGGAACATTTTTCTCATTTACTAGCGTGTCCTTTCACACATCATTGTGCTGTAGTAGGTCTGTTGGGTTTGATATTCAGTGTGCATCTTTTTTCCTTTCTTTTTTCATACGGCTTTCAATACAATCCGCTCGGTGGTTCGCTTTATCCACATCGAGTCCCTGAGTAAACTGCAGTGACGGTGCCTGCGAGCATGCGGCTCAGCGTGGGTATCAATAGAACTGCATCGTTTTACTGGGCCACTGGACCCATCTCATAAAATGAGGCCAAACTGTGTTATTTTCATTTTTATTTGGTCTTGGGCTGCTGCGCAACGGAGCGCCGCGGGTACACCGTGCGTCCCATCTCTCTTTACATGCTTTTATTTGGAAATGAAAAATAAGCGCCAGCTCCGGCATAAACACATTGGCACACATATCTCCTTTCCGCGAGCTCCGGTTGGTTGGGCACACCGTCATATCCACATGGATGTGCCTGTCAGAGAGAATAGGGCGGGCGCAATATGGTGACGTGGAGGTCTGGAGAGAGCAGTGGATAGGCAGTGCGCAGGCAACAGCTGAAATGAACAGAGAGCGGTGTAGTGCGTGTATGCCTCTGGATCTAATATCACCTACCTGTCCTTGTCACTCTGATAGTCAGCCGAGGTAGCCGCCGTTTACCACCGGTGCTGGTATGGCAGCACTCAATGGCCTATTTTAAAGCATTTCCCAGTTTAAACAGAAAGAAGGTTTCATCTCAACCGCAAGAGGGACTGCTCTGCTGTGCGCTTTTTGGAGAACTGAACACATTCCGCAGACGGACTTTTTGCTTATCCTAAAAGGGACTTACTCTGCTTTTGACAGCCAGTTTTTGCGATCTTCTACCGATGAACTCTATGAGGGATCCTTTAAACACAGACCACCACCACCACCTCACAGGGAATAAACTTGCCTCCACGCACCACACGGCTCTGACGATGGCCTCTACTTTACAGCCGCTGCAGCGGTCTGTGGACTCTAAACACCGGTCAGAGGTGCACACAGTGTCGGACACGTCCAGTCCGGAGTCTGTCGGTAAGAACCTCCCGGGGTGCAGATGTTTTCAGCAAGGCGCCGCAGATGTCATCTCGATATCAAACAAAAAGATGCCTCCCGTTAATCAACGCAAAAGGGGGTTTTACGTGCATGCAAAAAAAAAAAGAGGAGATTATAGCGGTCGTTTTATTCGCACGTAATTAGTTTTGACACTAGCCCGTGTGCGGTGTTGTGAAACGTTTCTGTGTCATGTAAATTAAAGAGCGTGTTGTGTGCAACTGCAATTAGTCAGGCATTAACGCGTTTACTCAGTGTTCCAGATTAAATCAACATGTCAACTAGAATCTCACAAAATGAAGAAAAATGCTCAATTTAAAATGTGGAAACAGTTTTTTTTTTTTTATTATTAATCAGAGCATTTCAGACTGAACAGCTCATCCACTTCCAAACAGTGTCATGGATTCAGGAACCCCCCCGCTCCCCCCTCTCTCTCTCTCTCTTTAGCATACAGGCCTTAATCCGCTTGACCCTGACTGAATCCATTTCTTTCCTCTTGACAGAAAAAGAAAAGAACCAAAATAAAAACGACGACTCTTCAGATGACCCTTCTAAAAAGAAACGGCAGCGACGGCAGAGGACTCACTTCACCAGCCAGCAGCTGCAGGAGCTGGAGGCCACTTTCCAGCGGAATCGCTATCCGGACATGAGCACGAGGGAGGAGATAGCCGTGTGGACCAACCTCACAGAGGCCCGGGTCAGGGTGAGTACTCCCTTGGGTGCAAAGAAAAACAATTTGTGTGTATAATTTCGGGTAATGTGTGCCAAGTGCCCGGTTAACCTACACACATACCTTACGCCTTATTATTACGCACGGACACCAAACTTTACGCAAGGCTGAACTTTCCTTGAAAATAATGTAGGACACAGTTTTGAGATGGGAAACAAATAATCAGAGTCTTGTTTAAATAAACTGCTGGTTCAAGCTCAATTTAAATTAAATTGTCTATGTGTGTCTATTAGGCTAAATATAATTCCAGTCCTCTGCACACAATACAAAATAAGCAATTTCAGCACATCACTTAATGTGTGGTTCTCGGCACACTTAACTCTGTTCAGTACATTCCATAAGAAAATAGGACAACAACTAATTAATTTGCCTATTAAGTGTAATTACACACTATTACGTTGTTAACAGTGGAGGCTGTTGACATTAGTCGGCGACAGATACCAGTCGTGTTCTCCTGTTCGTGTGAAAGAGGTGCACAGCTTGTATTTCGCGAGTGTCGCCCTGGTGCTGTGTGATTAAGGTCAGCGTGTTTGTGGGAGCTTGCGGAGGAATACACATTAAGATGCTGCAGGAAGAGCCCAGTGTGTATTCTGCTCAGATAAAGACGGAATCAAAGCGGAACTATGTGCACAGGGAAATAAAGACTAATAAAATAGTTTGGGGATTTACAGACGTTATATTATATATATAACAATTTGCATATGCGATTCAAATTAGGCACCAGCACCCCCACAATTAAAAGATGTTGGGTCTGATATTAAAATGTATAACTATGCCCAGATTAGCCTTTGCGAGGAATACAGAGGCTGTACAAGATTAAGGAACTCTCAAAAAATTATTTCTAACCTGCTCTCATTTCCTTCGCTCTAGGTTTGGTTCAAGAACCGGAGGGCCAAGTGGAGGAAACGGGAAAGAAACCAACAAGCCGAGCTTTGCAAAAACGGCTTCGGCCCGCAGTTCAATGGACTCATGCAGCCCTACGAAGACATGTACCCCAGCTACACGTACAACAACTGGGCCGCCAAGGGCCTCACGTCGGCCTCTTTATCCACCAAAAGCTTCCCCTTCTTCAACTCCATGAATGTCAACCCCTTATCCTCGCAGACCATGTTCTCGCCGCCCAACTCCATATCCTCCATGACTTCCAGCATGGTGCCATCGGCGGTGACCGGCGTGCCGGGCTCCAGCCTCAACAGCCTGAATAACTTGAACAACCTCAGTAACCCGTCTCTCAACTCGGGGGTGCCCACCTCGGCGTGCCCCTACGCCCCTCCGACCCCTCCTTATGTGTACAGGGACACTTGTAACTCCAGCCTGGCCAGCCTGAGACTGAAAGCCAAGCAGCACTCGAGTTTTGGATACGCCAGTGTGCAGAATCCGGCCGCTAATCTGAGCGCTTGCCAATACGCCGTGGACAGACCAGTCTAATGCCTACCTGCACTGCAAAAAAAAAAAAAAAAAAAAAACACTTTAGCAAGTCATTATAGGTGTAGTGACGCTTAAAGTGTTGTTTTTCTCTAAAAAAAAAGGGAGTGAGGGAATCTGGCAGTGAGATAATTGTACTTTTTCCCACGTGTTTCAGGAAATGTCTTGATCATATGGCATTTTTTTTATTGATTCTAGTTGGAGTGTGACTTGCATTATTCTGACTTTTTCCTCAAGATATTGCCACTTGTTCCTTGAACCCCAAACTCCTCAAAAGAAAAACATGTGAGATTATCCATCCATTAATTTTGGGGGAAAGCATATGATTTTGAGGGTGATTACAAGACCAACATGGCTTGTTATGGTGGTCTTTTTTTTTTTTTTTTGCAGTGTGTGGGTAATCAGAAGCAGCCGGCCACAGGAACAAGAGACTACTACAACTACTTTTTCATTTTTCAAAAAGGGCACTAGAAGACTGAACCACTGAAACAAGCTCAACTCCAGGTCGGAGTCAAAACTGAAACGGGAGATTTTAGGTTTATTCCCATTTGATGAGTCCAGGCCTGCTTCAAACTGCGCCAGAGTAAAAAGACCTGTTTTATTCTTCATAGCTCGTCATGAGGGTTTTTTTTCTTTTTCTGGTGGATTTTGGACGTTAATTGTTGACTGAAAAGGTTGTATATATATTTGAATTATCATCTCCTGTTTGTCGAGGCGAATGCGCTATAACCCTCCAGTCCTCTCTAGGTTCAATTTATCAACGCATGTGGAAAAAAAAACCCTAAAAAGGAATCATGTTTTGCTTGCAAACAAAAGGGAATGTACATACTAAAACGCACCAGTTGTGTGTTTCTAACATATTATAAATTTATTATTAATGTCTGTGTGAATATCGATTTAGACTAGCAATTCTGGATTTAAAAAAAATAAGAAAAAAAAAAATAAGCATCAAAAATGTTCCTGCGACAAATTATTTGTTTTTTTGCTCTGTGTATACTATTTGGTACGGAATTATGTTTTTTTTTTTTTTTTTTTTTTTTTTTTTTTTTTTCAACATCCAAAAAAACTATTGTGTTTTATTTAATGGAAGTAAATATATTGTTCAAAAACATTCTGATTTTATTGAATCTTTGTGTTGCTAGTCTGTTAGTGGAGTGTAAAGCAATGACAGTCTGTCTATAGCCTTTCGATTATGTGAGGTGCTTGTGCGGCTAATCTATAGAGGAAAACAATGGGCCGCTCCAATACACATAGCAGCGAGATGCTCCGTCAGATTAACTGCTGAATACATGTCTGCCTGCTCAGCCAAGGGCCTCGGCTGGTCACTGGTGCTTGAAATAACACGGGAATCAACAAACAGGAGGTAGACCACACAACAGCGACAACAGTCCATTAGGGTTTGTTTTTTCTCCAGGGTTTGAACTCAGAAGAGATTGTAGTTCTCTGAAGGGGATCATTAGAAAACCTTTTACAATCCACATCTTTAAATACATTATATGAATCAATTAATGCTTTAATAATGATTTTTATTAAACAAAAAAAAGAGAGAGAAAACAATGCAATTGTCTAAATTCATATTTTACTGATTTAATAAAATGATCTAGGGATGAGGGATCTAAATTCCACATAAAAAGCAAGTATTGCTGCTTTTTTAAAAAGATATCTTCATGCAGCCTATACCTGCATTACGCATGCATCCGTTTGCTTTTGCATTGGGCCTTTTTGTAACGTGGCACCTTTTAAGTCATGCTTTACGGTGCGTAAATGAGCCAAAGTAAAACAAAAGCTACGGTCTGGGGAAACGATGATTCACAAGCTTGAGCAAACACGCGCACACAGAGAGACACAGAGAGATACAGAGGTATGTCGGAGGAGGCGGGGGACGAGAGCAGAGTCGTGGCTGCAGGCAGAGCGGATACACCGGGCGAGGAAATATCGCAACACACTGCAGAAAAGAGACAAATAAAAAGTACGATTTGGGGTTTGCAGGCAGAGCTGCGTTCATTTTTCCGCCTCATAATGTTGATCATGCATGTCGTTTGTGTTTATATTGTATTAAACCACTCATCGCTGTACAAATTAACTAGAATAGTCAAGAAATATTGCCGCTTGGTAAAAAGGAGCTGATTTAGGATCTGATGTCATGCTTTAATAGGCCTTAGGTCAACTCCCGAGGGGATGTTATTATGAGGAGAAATAAATGAGTTAAGTCCAAATGTTGTTTTTACAAAAAAAGTATAAACAACAAAACACAAGAGATGCATTCTTCTCTCTTTTTTTTACATCCATGAATACAACTGATTTCCCAGAGCTGCAGTGCGCATCCTGCAGCCTGAACTCCTGAACTCGCCTTACAGAATTAGATTTTCTTCTAAAAAAGCTACGGGCCCTTTTGTTGGTGTCACCTTTTGATGGAGTCGGTGACGCGGAGCAATAATCAGCTGACAGGGGATAAGCCTCGGCTGCTGTAGAGGCCAATACGCAAGTCTGCAGTCTCAATACACATCCACACAATCAACATGTGAACAGAGGATGACCTGAAGAGAAGAGGCTTCAGTGGGAAATGTTCATTTGGCTCAAACGGCGCGCAGGACTGCAGACCTTTAGCCTCTTCTCTCCTCTCCAGCCTGCACAAGGTAAGAGCTTATTAACGTTTAAATGGAAAACAGCACACGTGCTTTTTAACTCCCGAAGCTGCATGTTCACTCGTGTTTGATTATAGATTTCCGCAGATAAATTTCACAAAAAAATGATCTTGTTTTTGCACCATGTCGACTTATAGTCCGCTCACGTTTTTTTTTTTTGTTTTTCTTTTAGCTGAAATTAATATTCTATATTCAGACGCTGCAGAGTCATTTATGCGTCAAACCAAAACTCATTTTTTAAAAGTTGGAAACCTACATGCTTCCCATGCGTAACCATGCACAAATAATACCTGAGAAATATACATAATGAACTTTATAAACAAGTAGTTCATGTTCCAACAAACAATCTCTGGTTAAACCAAATTCATATTTGCCCTGCCTCAGTTTTCGGACACCTAAAGCACACTACTACATCTTAATGTGAGATTTGTTCCGCTAGCTGACACACACACACACACACACACACACACACACACACACACACACAAACCTAATGTGAAGTAACACACCGAGCAGACACAGCTCTCTCCTGGGAATTCAAATAGAAAGTGAGGAAGTGCAAACATCCAAACATGTATCGTCACACCACCAATCTAAATAATTAACAATCTCAATATTCATGCAGCGGCGGGTTTGGAGTTTAGTAATAACGCTGCGAGATATCAAGGAGCATGTTTTCTAATTACACGCTAATGAGGCCTGGAATTCAAACATAGCATTTTTATTTTTTTTAAATGAAAAACACACGTTTTCCGCACAACGTTCCTGACATGTTTGTGCCATTTCAACCAAGAAAACACAGACTATGAACGAAAACGGAGATTTCTCTGCGTGATGAGGATTTTAAAAACTAGTGCAGGACATTTTTAGCAGCATTTAGCAGGTAAACAGTTATTTATTGCATGCAATCAGTACATATGGAGACTTTTTAAGCTTCAAATACAAATGCATAATTTAGAAATCCATAGTAATTTCTGATATCGGCTATATTCATGGGCAAATTAAAATGTTTTTTATTTTGCATTTGTGCCTCCTCTTCAAAACTATATGCAAATGAAGCAGTTACATGTTTTTATTCGACCAAACAGGATATTGCACAAGCGTTTTTATTTAAAATCAGTTGAGTTTTAGGTTGTGTTTTCATCTGATGAGATGGAGCTGTGGGTTATGGGTTAAGGAAATGAACACAGATTTCGGATGTTTCAGAGCACGCATGGGTGGTTCTGATCAATAGCTTATTTTTTGAAGCAGGCAGTGACGCAACAGGCCACATTTTTAAATCATTACAGGACTTAAGTGCTGAGTCCAAGCAGCTTTCAAAACTCAAAAAGATCATGACTGACTAGAAAGTGGGAACTCAGAAAATTTTAGGTTGTTAAAACCAAACTTCGTATCTAAAAGATAGTATTTATTGCCATAGGGTATTTTTGTTTTTTTTAATCTGCACATGTTCAGGTCAAAAACATACAAATAAAATCCTGTAGACATAATACTAAAAGTGTACACCTGCATCTTTCTTGTATCTCCACACACTTGCAGACATGTGTACTCGCTCTAACATTTCTATACAAACATATGTGCATATGCATTCAGCAAGGTATTTAGTTTGAATTATACAAAACACACTATAATGTGCTTTGGAATAAATGTGGGATAACAGCCACAGAGAAGATAGAGGGTCTGCCTGCAAGCACACAACTAGTCTCAGCACTTTGAGTGCGGCGGTCAGGCAGCAGAGAGGGCTGCTGTGTGTCTGGGGGAGGTGGGTGCTTGAGGGTTTGGGGGGTTTGGCTCTGGACCAACGGCAGCCCAGCCGCTTCAGCTAAAGGTCACATGGTGTGACCTAACACATTCTCACCCTCACCTAAAGGCCTGAGGAGAAGTTCTCCTTAACAAGATGCACAGCCGTCCAGCTCAGCTTTCCCCTCAAATTAACTTTAAATATATCTGAGCTGGTCTGCCTTTTTTTTCAAAATGAGGAAAATATCCATGGATATGCCTTTGAATGTGTGGTTTGTGTGAAAATATTGACTTGCTGCCGTTCGCTTGTGTCCGCACGCTTCAGAATAGGCGAACAAACGAGATGTAAACTTGCTCACCGCTGGTGTCTGTCGTGCGCATGTTGTGCATCTTGTGCGTGGACTTGCATGCATGTGTACGAATTTGTGGAAGTTGTGCATCAGCCCCTCTCATAGTGGAGGCTTGGTGCTGTTTGAGGGCAGGCAACTGGCCAGAGCGTGTGAAAGCAGATAACCAGGGCGAATTTCATGACGCACACACTTCCTGCTCTCTGAAGTTCCATTAAAGAAGGATGAAAACAAAAACACAGATCCGAGATGTTTTCACTCCAAATCAATTTCTAGACAATGAGCATGCTGAAAAGATCAGCAGCACGGCTCTCATGGAGCTTGAAATAGTGTGTAAAGGGGGGGGGTTGATCTTTCAGGAGAGACTTATGCATATATTTGATATAGGAGACATTCCTTGTATAACAATCTTTTGAGAATACAGTTTACCTGTTGGCTCGTTTTGTATTTCACTACGGAACCCTTACCATTACCCATTGTAGGTCATGATCTGTAGCGCCTGCTGAGGAGCTGAAATGTAAATGTTTGAGGTTTCTCCAAGCCATTTGGCTCTATGGAGGTCCATAACTGGACTAAATAAAAAGATTTTAAAAAACTCCTGCTGAAACTCTCTGATGTGTCTGTGTTTGTGTGAGGCAGAAGGAGAGCTTGCATGCTCGAACTGTCTGGATAAAAAATGCCATTCAAGTGGATTTATTAAGCATTAAGGCTAAATATAGTAGACCTACCGAGCTGCAAGAAACACCTCTGAGCCTGCATGTTTGCCGCATGAAACACACATATATGCACCAGGTTGTTCGTAGATAAAATTGTTGCATTTTTAAAAAAATCGTAATACCAAATGTGCAGAGAAAAATAGAATACATACAATTCATAAATAGGCAGCCCGCAGGTTACGTCAGCTACCTACAGTCTTCCTCGTGCCTCTTCGTGTTACCCTGACAAGTCGAAAGCTGCTAACATTTTAGCCATATCTGAAGCATCGTGTTCAGACACCTTCAGTTTACACAGTCTGCCCCAGATGGCATCTCTCAGCACTGTTTTCTTTAGGCCTGTCATCTACTGTAACGTCTTAATTGACGTTTACCTCTGTTCGCCGCTGTCAGCCACCCGGAGTCTGTGTCTGACGAGCAGCCTGGCAGAATAGTTTCCCAGGCTCCAACTTCAGATAGAAAATTACACCTGAGCGCTTTTGTTTGTTTGAGTATTTTTTTTCATTTTTCTTTTTTTCTTTCATTTTGTGCGGGGCAATTCTCCCTTCACACGCAGGGTGAAATTGCAAAAGGCTGTGGAAATTGTCAAAGTGTCCAGCTCCTACCTCACACTCGGTTCATGTTAGTTCAGTGGCCTAAGTGAAATCCTGGCTGTCCATCCTAACTCATCTAGAAAGTCAAAGATCGGATAGCAGCGCATTTTGACACTACAGATGCAAACTACGGAAAGATTTCCAACTGAATCTTACCTGCATGCATGAATACTTTTCTTTATAACAATAATCCTAAATTGATCCATTACGCAAGATTAGGCATTTCACATAGGGAGGTCAAATCTTGCAAAAAAAAAATATATATATAATAATAATAATAATGTGGACACTTATATGCGCCACGGTTTAAAGTGCGGTGTTTCTTTTGTAAAGGTAGCCTCAGTGAAAACAAAACCTCAAACGCTCGCAGAGTTAATGTCATACTTTACACACTGATCTGACTCTCCAGCTGTACAAACATGGCATCTTTGGGCATAAAATGCACAATATTATGAAGAGGACCACTTCAGGAGAAGCTTTACATCGTTTATCCCCGCCTAATGCCACGTCTACTTCAAAGCTAGGAGTCAGGAATAAGTGTTTCCTCAATAAAACTATGTGCTTTTATGTGGGGAGAAAAGTAAAGAGTTATGGACACCCATGAGATTGAAATGATACGTTGTAAAATAATGTCTCTCATGCAACAGTCAAATGTTATGTCAAAAAATGTTTTTTTGTAAATACTGAACTAAAATGTACTTTAAAGATTATAGCAATATTAAAAGTAATGTGTAGCATTTACAATGTGCACATGATAATACTGTAAAAATACAGTATAGTGCTACAGCATTATAGTTTCACTAAAAGGAAGTTCTGGTGCCACGAAACGTGGAATAAAAATATAGCAGTTAACTGAAGACATATTGAATTTTAAAACTCAGTTTATTTCCAGTCTTCATTTCCTGCCCTGATCCCAGTTTCTGAAATAAGTACTGTTGTGGTTGCAAAATGTTGAGAGGCAAATAGCAGCTATAGTTAATTTTACACCCATTAACTATAACTTTTGTCAAACTATCTTTACACCCTTTACTCAAGGGCTTTTTGGGTTTCTTTTGAAAAAACATAAAAAAAAATAAAAATAAAGACCAAATCTAAGTCCAAATGTTGGCTTTCTATATATGCAGCCAATAATTCATGCGTCATTATCCGTTCCCATGTGTCCTTTTGTGTTGAGCAGAAGGACTTTTAGATGACATCAGTCTCCGTACTGTACAAACTAGCTTTAAAAAGATCTGTATGAAAAAATCTAATTCAATATCATTGCAGATTCAGAATACTAGAGAAACATAATCTTTTGAGCTTTTAAAAGGTTACATTGTGCCTTGTGTCCAAAACTATTATGACTTTTGGATACAAATCTTTAGAAAATCTCCCAAATGTTCCAATATTTCATTTCATTTTTTTTTTTTTTTATAAAATCATGCTGAATTTGTACAGTCTGCTTTTTGCTGTTATAGATAGCAACATTCAGGTTGTAAAATGTACATTATGCCTTATGAATACTAACTCTCAATCTGCTGTCCCTGTGTCGAAGAGTGAGCTGAATGACATTTAGCAGCAGTCAAATCAAATCCTGCCTATTAATAAACTAAATGTCAGCTATTGTTTTTTTATTGCCTACAAACAGGCGCAATTTACTGCATCTCCCTTGTTATTGCACAATTAAAATTAAATATATATATTTTTTTAAGTCTTTGTCTACTTCTTTCAGGTCCAGTTTCTGTTCGTCTGCAACCTGCCAGCAGCAGCGTGTGGTTACCAGCCTACATCCCCCAACGACCAGCGCATCCATCAATAGTTAAACTCACAAGTGCTCCCTGTTCAGTCTCTGTAAATCACTCTGGTGTTGGCTTATTTATCAAATGTTTACTCCTCATAAAAATATTTATTTGGATTGCTCTCTTATTAAAGCCAAAATGTTGCAATTTCCATTTTCCCTGGTGCAAATATGGAGCCGTGTTTTTCTACTTTAATTTCTGACATTGATTTATTTCATCTCCCAATGGGCAACAGTTCTGCACAGGTTTATTTTTAGAAGATGAGCAGCTGTTCTGAAACAAGCAACTATTATATACAGACAGATGTAACCTATACAAAATGTCTGTTTGAGATAATTACATAAATATTGATACAATTTTCATTTCTCCCAGTGTTATTGTTGATCTATTCCTTTCTGTGCACATTTATGGTTAGCTTTTTAGGGATTTTCCATTTTTGTGCAATGTTATCATTTTTTAATGCAATCCCTATGTATCATTATAATATTATGCCATTTATAAAGTTACAATTTCAATATTTTCACATTTTTTATATCATGTTCGTGTTTGTCAAATCTTTAGAAATACACTGAAATGAGTGCAATTTCAAAAAGTAGTATCCATATATATATATATATATATATATATATATTACTCTGTATTTAAAAAGGGAAAATAAATTGAAGTTTTGTCAGTCAATTAGAATGCACACTATTATTTCATTAAAAAATGTGTCTGGAGGTGACGCAATTATTAATTTTGCATTTTGGAAAATATTCTTATTTGCTTTCTTGCAGAGAATTAGACGAGACGTTTGATACCACCCTTATGTCTGTACGGTAAATATGAGGCTACAGCCAGTTAGCCTAGCTTAGCACAAAGACTGGAACCGGTGAAAACAGCTAGCATGGCTAAAAGCACGTTATTACCACGTTATGTCTTGTTTGTGCAGTTTGTACAACAATCAAAGTGTAAACATGACACATTGGTTTTAAAGGGGGTTGCCCGCTCACCTCACGGTGGCGACAAAACGCCAGGAAATTAAGTAGTTATAGCTATTAAAAGTCAAAGCTGATGTTCTCACACTTGCAGTTTTGAGAGGGATGGGAAGAATCTCTGAGCTCTAATATTAAAACATTCATGATGGTTTCTTCCCGTTTACCTCTTACTGTGTTTGACTGTATACGTGTCAACTGAGAGGACAAATAAATGAATACATTAATTGTAGTCCAGACGAAAAGCAGTGAACAGTGACATAAACAATAGACTGGTAAAAACACTCCACCTGGTGTACCTGGTAGCCCCACGCATCCACCTCTCCCAGCCTACAGCAGTTCCAACCCAACGAGAACAGACGGTGTGGGGAGCGATTTATTGGATTGGATCCCACCCAGCAGTGACTTATACGCTCAACCTATATGTCACAGATGGTAGGATTTCAGTGTGGTTGATATAGGAAATTCACTAAGGAGTATTGATCTTTCTAAAGATCTGCTCTCTCTGCCTGATCTCCACAGGATCTGAACATCTGCAGAGACCTGGAGGGGAGCAGGGCCGCTGGAATCCCCTTCTACCTTTAACCACTAAAGTAAAAAGGTAATACTATGGAACATTTTGAAAAAAAAACATCACCACAATCTATCAATATATGCTGCAGTAGCACAACTCAACCTAGAACCGGGTGATTACGTGTTTTACATTTGTTGTTTTATGTATTTTTTAAAAATGTTTTCCCAATACTCTGAAGCAGAACTGGGCTGTTAGCAGGACTAGCTTTAGCCACCATGTCTGAACAGAACAAAGAAAAGAAAAAAATGCCACCTACAGCAACTCAAACTGTAACAACAGAAAATCCAAGGAAACTCAGTGTTGACTCACTGTTTGCTTGCCAACGGATCTCTGGGTAGATTAAGTGCAAAACCACAACAGTAATAATCAGTTTGCGTCAAAGATGTCATTGAAATGAAAAACAAGAACCTTGCAGATTACTCCTTTAAGATGAAGTTACACATAGTGGGATATCTACAGTATGTCAAAAGTTGTCAATGTTTTCAACTGCCATTCTGCAACTAGACAACACATCACCTCTTACACATCAAAGCAGCAACTGCGAGCACATCATCAATGCTTACTCTGCATTTATGAAGAATGTCAATTTTAAATGTGATAAATAAATAGATTAAAGGTCTGACTTCCTGTAAGTCTTTTAGCATAAGTGTAAAAATTTACTTATCCTCAATCCCGTGATAAATTAAAATGTGAAATTATTGACATATTCTGTATCAAAGCGATATCCAATCTGACGGTGTATCCGTGTGTGGCAGTGAAAAATAATATCTGATAACTATCGTTTTAAGAACTTAATTCACGTGTACCACGTGTCTGTTGTCTGGATAAAAACGTCAACCACTTCCTACGACACCTCGTCGACAGACGAGATGAGAAATTACTCTCTTTGGTGGGGATTCACATCTCAAATGTCCAATATTAGATTATTACTCTTTTTTGTTGGATAAAACTACGAAATTGATAAAGATTTGTGTTCAAAATATTGAGCGTCTACAGCAGGGGTCCCAAACCACCTGGCCGCGGACCAGCACCGGGCCGTGGATCATTTGCTCCCGGGCCGCATAGAAAGAATAAAATGTTTTTCTTTTTTAGTGTTGGTAATATTTATTGTAAACATTTTTATACATTATATTATATATATTAATAATTAACAAGAATATAAATAACGTGTATAACATAACATAAAAAGGAATAATTACATTTACATTATATATGTAATAATTAAATGATATGTTTTGCACTTTATTGTGTCTTTTGTTATGCCTGCTGCCCCCCCGGTCTTGCATGAAACTGGTCCGTGGTGCAGAAAGGTTGGAGACCGCTGGTCTACAGTATGTGTAACAATTGAACTGCTCAGCTTTGGGTGCAGGTTTGCCCTCCAGTTGAAACACTGCACAGACGCGCCTCCTGACAAACATCCCATTTTGTCATAGTTTTCCTTTGATTTCCTGGACTGTTGGCCATCGCTCTCATGTTAAATTGCACAAGCAGGTAGGCGGAACAAGTGCATACAGCCTACTAACCCTCTGTGTCTCTCTGTCTCTCCGTCTCTCTCAGACAGTTTTAATCTCTGGTAAGACAGTCACGTCTAGATTTGTCATCTGCCGTGTAAACTCTGGTGGAAAGCGACCCGCCGCCTGTGCCTCCAGTCTCCACAGCTCTCCTTCATTACTGCGCACGGTGGGAGAGCCAGAGCACACGGTGTGGTAATCCCTGCTGGAAGGCTTCACCATATACTGTCATTAATGAACCAGAAGACAAACATATATAACCTGCACACATATGTACAGCCACAGTCAGGATCGTCTGAAAGATGAATGGGTGCAGCGGCAGCAGCATCTTGTAGACTACAGCTAAAAGGTTTATACTTCTCAGCGGGAGATGTTATGTAGGCTCAGATTTATCCTCTGTAGTTATTTATAGGCATGGACTGCTCTTATTTGTTGTTGATGATGTCATTTATACATTATATGGTGTACCGCTGTGAGGTCTAATGCTGTTTGCTTAGTTCTGCTATCATCTGCTCCGAATATGCAAAAATTATGTTTCTTTAAAAATCCTAAAGGGGATTGACTTCACCTATGCATACTGCATGGCATTTCTTATGGCCTCCTACTGCGGTTAACATCTACTCGTGAAAGAAATCTCAAAAATTAAACATTACTTTGTGTTGCAGAAATGTTTTTGTGTCTGCTCGCCTGTTCTGTTCATCATCTCACAAGCAGGCATGTTGATCTTGCAAACCCTTGAATGGTCCTACAGCACTGCAGTAAGATTTTGATTTTAAATCAAACTATACTGATCTTAAAGGAAAATTTAGCATTTGTAATAGGATCGCAGACGTTGACTGACTGGCGTAACAGCAGTTACAATATTAGGCCTGTATAATAATAATACATAAAGTGTAATAGTAAAGTTTAACTAAGTTAAACTAATTTAATTTAACTGTTTATGATGTTGATAGAGATGATATGCAAGAATCTGGCCCTTCTGGAGTCATCCATGTGTGTCGTGGGGTTTCGTATTATTCTGTTATTAAAAACAACATTGGCTTTTATTATTAACAATCATTATAGGCTCAAGGCTATATTATGCAAACATTTCTCCAAAAAGGTTGAAAGATTAATCCAAGGGCTGATGAATAAAGTGTGAAAATTACAACATTTCAAAATCAGTGCATTGGTGCACAATCAACTTCCGTCTTGTAGTTTATGTGGTAAGACCCATAAACCAGCAGAGGGCGCCACATATAATTAAATCTATTAGCAGACAGCAGTTTGTCCCGTTTTGAAGATTTGTCTTATAGGCTTCAATACAGTAGCACAAATACTGTTGTGCTTTTGAAATACTCAAAAACGGTTTTCATATGATATTCCTTTAGTATGCCTGTTTTTAATTTAAATTCTAACTTTATAGTTTGGTAGCCTACTTAATGCCTGTCTTTAATTTTCTATAATTAAATATTCTTAAAATATGTAAAATATACACGTTTATCATAAGTACTACATAGCCTATATATGGACAATTGTTCCTTTCTTTAGTGTATTATTATTATTATTGCACAGCCCTTTGTCTTTTTAGACATTATGGTAATTATGACATGCGCCATACAGATCTACAAAAGGTCACAAATCACGACTCAACACAAATAAAGTCAACCACACAGTCTGACGTAAACATGAACTGAGAAAAGAAATTGGGGGGGGGGGGGAGAAGCCTCCTTACTTCTGTCGTGACACCAGCACAGTATTCTCTTCAATTTATGAGGTATCATGGCGGGTAATGAAGCGGAAAGGTCAGGGGGAATGTGTGTTTTTATCCGCTCTAAACCAATAGGTCAGATTTCCACTTTCCACGCTACAACTCTGTGACTGCAGCTGGTGCCCTTTTGGTTAAAACAATACATTCACCTTGGCCACTCAGACATCATATCACCAATTCTCCATCTTATTGGCAATGTCACACAGAGGGCTGGGAGATATTACAGAATAGATTTACTGCAAGGGTTTGTCCATAGCCTCAGATATGATATAAACGGCGTGTAATGTAAGCCATACATTATGAATCCAATTTGTTTGGCCGAGATGAGAAAACAGATCTACTAAATTGAAAGTCCCCCTGACACCACTAGATGGCAGCAGGCTGGTGAATATGAAGCCGATTACTCCATGGAGGCAAATTTGAATGTGTTTTTAGATTATGAGTCATTCTCTAAGAAAGATAACCCCATAAAAAATTAAGTACAGTAGACGTTATTCTTAAAATTAGTATTTTTTCTACAAGAAGGACACTGCAAAACTATACTTTACTATTAAAATACAAATCGGAATATTATAGCAATACCATATAAAAGAGCAAACGCCAATAATGTATGAATATACAAATGACAATTTAAAGAACCCCTATGTGATCTGATGTAAATTAAGTCTGTAATGCAAGAGAACATTTGTGAAGCTGAGAATATTCCTTGCTCGGTCTAAGAGTTGTATATGTATAAATTATATTTTTGGAGGCCGTGGTTTGTACTGTTGCTGTGCCAGATTGTGTCATAATGTAAAGTGTTCATGTTATTTGGACCCCACATTGTATATTTAGGCTATGGTAGGTAGCAAAACACCTTAGACACACCTTAATGCAAACCTCTACAACAACTCTATGACATACAGCCTCAAAAATGACCATACACTTGAGTCAACAATATAAACTTTGCATGGATTGGATTGCACCAGAGACTGTTCAACTGCTAAAAGCAGTTTCCTTTAAAATTGTTCAAAAAGTGCTTCAGGGCTTTGTAGACCTGTCCTGCAGGGGCTTAGATGACACAATGGCAGGGTTACTGTTGGCCACACATCACTTTTGCAGCTCAAGAAAGCATGTGCACTGAAGAAATGCTACATACATGCAATAATCCACTAATAAACACTCGTCTAAAGGAAGAACTGTGGATTGTGTCCAGTCGTTAATTCAAGAATAGTTTGTTAGTGCAAACAATAGGGCTTATTGTAATTATCGAATAATCGGTCAACTTTTCTCCGATTATTTGAGTAATTGTTAGTTTAAATCAGAATGATCCCTAACCCTTATTCCAAAAACAAATTGTAGAAAATGGCCATTACAAGAGCTGAGAGCGCAATGTGACATCAGTCTTTAAATTCTAATTATCTTGTCCAACCAACAGTCAAAAAACTTAAACATACTGTATTTGTTTTACAAAACAATATAAAATAGAGAAAAGCTGCAACTTCTCACATTCGATGAGCTGGAATGGCTTTTCCGTTTGATAAATAACTTTTATTGTTGTCAGCATACTCAACTAATTGTTTCAGGACTGTTATACAACATTATGCTTTTACTGTTTCACTTAAACTGCACATATGCGTTACACAACTACAACCTAATCCATCCTAGTGCGAGCACCTCAGTGCATCCAGATGGTGTGGGAAATGTGTTAACAAACTTTGCGTTTCCGAACAGATGTGTTTCTGCCTCAAGAACATGGCGTATTTAAAGCACACAGAGCAAAACAACAGTAAGAACAAGGTGTTACTGTATGTTCGGAAGTGCTGATTCTACAACGGCACAGGTTAAGGATACGAGGAGGGCGTGTGCGTCATGTTCATGTGTGATTCTCTAGGAAATAGATAGGAAAACAGTATAAGATATAAGTACACATAACACACCATTAAAAAGGGGAAATCCATGCCTCTAACTGCATTTCTACATAGATAAACATCAGCAATTTAAAGTACAATGTGCAGCACAGCAAAGAGGCCATTTGATGGTGATTGGTTATGAAAAAAAGCTTTTACCGTGAAAATTAAGTATTTTAACATCCAAGCTTTTTTTGAAGAAAATTAAGTTTTTTTTGACATCCAAGCTTTTTCCAGGAAAAATCTTTAGTATTTTTTCACATCCAAGCTTTTTCCAGGAAAAATCTTTAGTATTTTTTCACATCCAAGCTTTTTTCATGAAAATTAAGTTGTTTCTTTTTACTTAAAGCTTTTTCCGTGTAAATTAAGTATTTTGACATCCATGCTTTTTTGAATAAAATTTTGTTTTTTTTTTAAATACATTTTTTTCCCATGAAAATTAAGTATTTTGACATCCACGATTTTTTCATGAAAAAACGTAGTATTTTTTCACATTCAAGCTTTTTTCAGGAAAATTAAGTTTTTTTTTTTAAAGCCAAGCTTTTTACATCAGGGGTTTTCAAACGCACACAAAATGACTTGTTGTCGCTGCGGCTGAACCACTTGTAGCTGCTGAGTCACCTGCATCAGGACGATGCACCTTGACTGTCGCGTCAGATTTTTCTTTTTTTTTTTTCTTTTAACTGAGCCGGTCTTGAGCCATCGATCCATCTTGTCAGTTCACGCTCAAATTGGCAGTTGTATCTCTGTGTTTTTCTCTTAATCGCTCTTTGTCTGTCTCACATTTACCATTCATATGTCATGTAAATATGTCATTAAGGTCAAAGGGTAAACTCCATGAAGTATCTGCTGATAAGTACTAATCTGTGGTTGAAAGCACAAATATGATTTAATTTACAATGTAGAAGAGCAAAGACGCAAGTGCTCACATTGGAATCGGCTAAATTATAAATACAATTTTACAATGTCTGTACATTTTCTTGATTGACATCTCAACACCAGTGCTAATACACTTGCAGTCCGCGCACACATTCACATGAGTGACTACCCGGATAACAAAAAGGACTCAACTCATGAAAGCACTCACTGCTGCCAGATGCTTGACATGCCGACCAAACTTCTCCCGAGAGGCCAGATTCTCTACACAGGTGCAGTCACGAACCAACTAAAACACAAGAGGAATGCAGGTGAGCACGTATGTAGACACAAACACATTGACACGGTCCGTATAGGCTTTCCCAACAACACTCAAGATGTATTAGATGTGGAGAGAATAAACTGGGATGATGAAATCCCAGCTGATGCTGCTGTAGTACACCCGGCCTCAGCGGCAGATGCTCCACTGGGAGACTTTCAGTTGATATGTTTAGACAGACAGGTGCAAGGTCACACTTTTCAGTCCGACAGTAGAATTACACTCAAGAGACCTGTGGGAAACTAACGACGCCCTGATGAAATCTAAAAGTGAGATATTTTGGGAAGCGTAATTAGGCAACAGGGGAGAAGAAGAGCAAGAGTGAAAAAGGTGCAGGAACATACGCGCAGTTCAGTCGGCCGGCTCAGGTCGAGCAGATTCATGAATGTGAATACGGTGTGCGATCAATAATTAACTCCTGCTACCCAAAAAAAACCCCACATGTAATAGAAAGCATGGTGCCAGTCATGGCCAATACCAGCAAAGCATCTCCAACCATTGCAACCACTGAGATTACCTGAACCCAGCAAACCACATGAAATGCAGCAGCCAAGACAACTATATATATATATATATATATATATATATATATGTATACATGCAGCAGATAATTATTCACTTGTACATTCATAATTGCACTTTATGAAATGCCATGTAGGATTAATAATCAGCTAAACCATAAGGCTGCCATTGAATCTGGCTGAGTGGAGCAGCTGCACAAACCACAGGAGCTCAGCAGTTAAGATGTAATTATGACAAGCTGAGCAATTTCTCATATGTTCAGCTGAATATGAAGAGTAAATGGACTGCATTTATACAGCGCTTTTCCAATCTTTGCAATCATTCAAAGAGCTTTACAACACATCAGCATTCAGCATTGTTTTGCCCACCCCATGTACAGTATATCGACGAGTGCGGGCTGAATAGTAGAAACTCTGTGCAACACAACACAATTCAACAGCACCACAAACTATATCCTAAAATAAACAAATTATAAAGTTGAATAAACAAAAATCTAAACAGCATGCCCTCCATGAGAATTCATAGCAGGACTGTTGACCCTGGTTTGCAGTGGGCCAATAGCAAACCCCCAAAACATTAGACACTTTCTGTAGAGGGAAATATTGGAATATGTTCAGCCAATATAAAAACACACACAAATGACATTAACAACAGCAATCATAAACAAGAGTCATATACGATGTTAAATCAGCAGTATGACCACCACGTAAAAGCCACAACAGGAAAGTAATTGACAATTAGCACTTAAAGCAAATATTGCAGAGGACAAATGCAGCAGCATCAGAGCAGAAAGTAGGGCCCTGGCAGACATTAACACACACAGAGGGATCAGCAACCTCGTCACTTCATGATAACCATGCATGCACAGAGCTCAGACATCAACTCAACAACAGAAAGGCGGCAGCAGGAGCAGCAACAATTTACTTTGTGATGCATTTCAGGGAATGGGTCGCAGCAGTGAGGGCTTCCAGGCAAGACAGGAAACTTCGGTTTGAAGTGAGCGTTCAGGGCCCAGCTGGTAGTAGCTCATCGCATCCAGAGGACACCAACACGCTCATTTCCCTCCACAAAGTCAATCTGAAGCGACATATTTGGTGATGGAATTCCTAAAGAGCAGCAACGTTGGCCGCTGAAATAACAGACATGTCACAGCAGAGTCAGCTGACGTGCAGCCTCGAGGACCAAAGCAGAGTGCAGGGCATAGCCAGTTCAAATGGACCGCGTTACAAGGTGGCAGCAGGTGGAGAAAATTACGAGTGTCGCGCGGCACCTGAACTAGCCGGGAGAGTTCGCTCAATGTAAAGGGAAGATCCACATAAAACACTTTACTGTTAACAAAGGGTACATTAGAAATGTGCCTTACGTCGTTATTACGTCTTTATATAAGTGGAGCACTAATTTGCAGTGACAAGACACCATTTGAACTCATTTAGATGACTGAATACTTCCACTGTAACTACTAAATTGTGTGAAAAGTACACAAAACAAAACTTTCAATCAATTATACTTCAGTCAACATACTATCGCTAACTCTTATAACAATTAATACAATTACAAAACGGATTAAGTATTTTATTCAATTTCTTTAAATGATAAAAAAAAAAGGCCAATCTATCAGTTAATACACATTTTAATGATCTGCCATATTTCACTGTAATTCACATATTACACTTCACCGGGTACACTTGTTCAATCTGACGTGATCCAATAAAACAATTAGATATATAATGTACTTGAAAATATATAATGATTTACAATTGTGAATGTGCCAACTCTATGGAATACCAATAATCTTGTACATTATTTAATTAATTTGTTAGAAATGACAGAATTGCTGCTTTAAACGTGTTTAGAAAAGTGTCCCACTTTGGCTTAGACCTTCAGCAAGTTGGGACAGTGATCCAATGCTTATGAGTTCAATTCATGTGTCGGTTCACTTTTCCTGAACACATACCAAGAAGTCTCTCTTTGACTTTCAACCATGAGTCAATGATGCAATAAAAGTGACTGTTCAATGACAAATGGTTGGTTGCAAAACAAGGCAATGCTTAAATGTCCCACTGTTGCTGAAGCCAGCCTACACATTGTCCAGGTCAGATTTGTGTATTAGATCATAAGAAAATGTGCTGATTGTCCAAGTCAAGTTGCAATATCATCAGCCCACCATCCAAAGTTATGTCTGCCGGAGAGCACAGACTGAATATCAGTGGTGAAATTGTACAAATCTGGAGAAACCCTCATTGTGTAGTCAGTGTGCGTCTATTAGTGTACAGGAATGCATATTTCTGTATTTGCCTGCAGCCATGTAGATAGTATCTAGGTAAAAGTTCAATCAGTTGGTGCTAAATGGCTCACCCCACCTATTTGTCTTTTGCCAGATGAAGAAGTAAGTCCCACCTGTAAAAGTTGATAAAGCAGTTATTACAACAGTATTTAAAAAACAAATAATTGGAAAACAGACACTGACTGCGCAAGTGCTACATGCACTTTTTATGCTCCAAGCCCTTTTTATTACATGACCACCAGTAGTCATGGTTGAAAATTGAAAAGATCCATGTTTTTTTCCATGCTTGAGATGAAGGTAGGCATTAAAAATCATGTCCAAACCATAGTGCCACAATAGTTCCAGATTGGCAACTACTGAACTGTCAAATTATTCAGCTGTCAAATGTATCTCCCCTTTGTTTAGTTTGTAAAAGATAGATTAAACTACCCATCAGTAAATAAGGGAAGTACAAGCATTACATTGTAAATTCATTTTTAAAACTTGAATTTAATTTCAAAGGCACTATAATGACAGAAGAACAAACAGGGCGGCGTTAGGACCTGGAGTCCACCTTCCTGAGGAGGAGGGCGTAGGCTCGGTCAGCCGGTAGAGGAGGAAGGTGCCGAGACTGCCTAGCTGCTCGCGCACAACCGCGAGGTCCAGACAGCAGCACGAGCGATGCGAGTCAAGGGTTGCGAGGAAACACACTAACTTAACAGAAACACCTCGGCCGAGTATCGTCTTGTTTCAGCAACGAGAACAGAAACACAGCGAGCATGTCGGTGCTAGCTCTGCAAGAGTACGAGTTCGAGAGACAGTTCAACGAGGACGAAGCCATCCGATGGATGCAGGAGAACTGGTAAGGCTACATTGTGATGCAATGTTAGCGCCTCGTTTTTAATCCCCACTTTACAGTAAACCTATTCCGCTGCCAATTCAACGCGGCGTGTGTGTGTGCGCGTGCTAAATGTGAACTGGAGGCTGTGACCGTGCACATGCATCAGCCTCGCACACCGGGATTAAACCTTTGCCCTATCCTATTATATCAGGCTCTCTGTCATCATCCGCAAATTGCTGCTTGTGCTTCACGAAATGAACAAATTCACGCAGGCCTTTAGCCGCGTGCGAATGCGATGCTGTGCCACACTTCAAGCCTGCCTGAACTAATTGGATACTACACGGCACTCCGCTGTTGCATCGTGCATCTTTTAACGGGCAGTGTCGTACGATGTGTCATTGATTTCCTGTGATTTATTCTGCGGGCATCACTTACCGCCCTACTAATGTAAAGGTGGCGCCAGCTGCCTCAAACATTTGGACAGTAACTGGCCCGATGGTATAGTGAACATAGGCGGGTAAACTACACACCCCTCCTTGGTTTTCTTCTGCAAGCGAGAGGCTGTTACCTTTTTTTTTTTTTTGTAAAAGTAGGCTACAGTACAGGCGTTTTTTATTTTTTTATTTTTTTTTTTTTATAAAAACTACAGACATCACAGTATAAATATAGTATTGTAGGCTACAGGAGAATGAAAAGGCAATTCACTTCAATGCACTCAAAACTCTTATCTTATCTTACTCTTATCTGAACAGTTTATGTTTTGTTCTGTATGAAAATATTTAGGGCTGTAATCAAAGACTATTTCCACTATTGATGTATCAACCAGACTATAACATATTAGGATAAAAGAAAAAATTGAGGGCATCATCATGCCCTAAACCAGAGGGTAACTGCTTCAAACCTCTTGTTTTCTCCAACCAACAGTCCAAAATGTTTAAGATTTTCTATTTACCTTGATATGAAATGGAGAAAAGTAGCAAATCCACATATTAGAGAAGCTGGAATCAGAGCGTGTTTGGTATTTTTCCTTAAAAAAAATGACTGAGACAATTATTCAATCATCAAAATAGTTGATTTTTTTTGTCAATAGTCTAATTGTTTAATAGACTAGCTTTATTAATGAGAGAGGTTTTTAGCAAAAGGAGAACACTAATTCACTTATAACTGATTAATTACAACAACAACAAAACAAGCTAAAGTTAAGTGCAGTGTATTTCAAGAAACCTTCTTGTAATGTCAAGTCAAATTTATTAGGTAGCACATTTAAAACAACATTCCCTGACCAAAGTGTTTTACCTATATAGGAAGAATACAGCAATTCAACAGAACAGATGAAAAAAAAAGCATGCACACAACCAGACAGAAATCAAATTGATGAGCAATGCAAAAACTAATAAACAATTATTCTAAAAAGCCAATTAGCGGTGGTAATTTAACTAGAAGAAAAGGGCTTTGAGCTGTGCTTTAAACGATTCAGTAGCAGAGGCAGTGCTGGTGTGTGTGTGTGTGTGTGTGTGTGTGTGTGTGTGTGTGTGTGTGTGTGTGTGTGTGTGTGTGTGTGTGTGTGTGTGGGTGTGTGTGTGTGTGTGTGTGTGTGTGTGTGTGTG
>CALSBV010000271.1:1379181-1391837 GCA_943590825.1 Bovichtus diacanthus
TGTGTGTGTGTGTGTGTGTGTGTGTGTGTGTGTGTGTGTGTGTGTGTCCTACACTTGGCACAGCACATTTCTTTTTTTTTTACAATTTTAGATACAGACAGTGCCAGGGAAGATGTTACACTCCCTAAACTGAACTGAGTGACTTTGTGTGTTTGTGCACACATCCATGCAGACACTTTTGTTATGCGTGGACATATGTATATGTGATACTGTAAACACACACTTTGGTGAGACAGCTCACTGGCACAGGCGTGCAGACTCATCCTCAGACTCTGGATTATGTAACGGGTGAAATCTCCTGCCCGTTTAGCTAATACAGATCCAAGTTTCACAGCAGGTTATCCTGCAGCTTTATACAGCACTGCGCATGGGGGAGGGGAGGGGAGGGGCTACACAACCAACATCCTTTTTATGTTACGAACTGTACTGCATAGGCTACATGCAGGTACACAGACACTGCTGCAAGAATATAGTACACACTTCCATTGTAAAATGATGTTACAGTACTTTAAGATGATGTCTATACCTGCTAGTTTTCTCTACAATTTCTATGGGATTTGACGGCTTTTTCTGAGTGTCAGTTGTCTGCATAAGTTAGAATAACAAGCCTGAGCAGCCTGCTAAACAACATGTTAAGGGGAAGACTCATATTAACATTATTTGCAGTTGACTGTCTTTGTTGGTCTAGAGTGGCACCAGGAAAACACTAGAGTTTTGATTTGTCGGCTTTGTAACTTTATTTTATTTAGATACAAACACTGTTTTTTTGGAGATCTCATGTTAAGCATGATTTGGGAACAGCGCAAACTGGGCCAACGCCAAGCGTCTCACCCTGTGAATACAATCACACATGGGAGAAAGAGATGCCAGAGATGCCATACCTACCGCACTGAGCAGCGCTTCTGATACTTTAATTTCACGTGCATATTGTCCTGGTTACACATATCGATCATGTTCTTTTTAGTTGGTGGTTTTTATTGAAAGCTAATCTTTTACTCATTACATTTTTTCCCTTGAATCCTTTTTTATTAAAATACTGAATATCTGATTTGTGACCACAGTATACGATTTATGTTTTGACCCTATCCTCTCTCTGTAGCCACAGAAATGTCACATTTCAAACTGTATTGCGGTTTGTCAAGGTTGTGGTGCGCAAAGGGATTTGTGTAAACACTTCGAACATGAAGAATTTATGGATATGGACACCTATACTTTTCTGAAATTAAACCACTGCTGCTTACTGTTATTTGGAGGAAATCTCAGCTGGAGAGAAGTAGCTGGTTTCCATCCTTGCAGCAGGCAAGAAATCTTTGCTGATTCTGTTACTGCTCCATGCTGATACTCTCCAAAAGAGCTCTGATGTTGTAGTTTTTCCATTTGTGCTGCCTCAAACAGCAGAGTTGAGCCTCTCGCCACACCCTTCTAATATATTGTCCCATGTAGACAGAAGTCTGGCTCAGAAGTGGTGGTTGCAATGTGTTTTTTTTCTGCATTAAGCAGAAATAAAAAAAAAAAAAAAGTATTATTTTTTGTCATTGGTACAAAATAGTATGGGCGTCTTCCACCTTATATCTCAACTCAGAAGTAATAGATCAACTTGTTGTTTCATCAAGTTTTTTATTTATTTTTTGCTTCTTTATTAGTTCCTAGGTTGTGTTGTAGGCATTTTTTTTCCAAAGTGAACTGGAGGAAGATGGGAGTAAAAAGCCCATTACACTTTAAATACATACTGTAAATCCCGACTACAGCCAGAGTTACTAGCAGAGCTTGTGTACAGATCAAACTTCTATTCCTCAATAACCTTCATAATAAGTAAAACATAGAAGATATTGTATGACCATGACGTCACACCATTTGTCAGTTTGTCAAAGCAGGGATAATACTTATTTTGGCCCTTGGATCATTAAAAGCAATGTATCACTTGCATGTTGGCAAGTGCAACTTGCTTCAAGTTGGAGAAAACTCCGTTGAAAGTTTTTTTTTCGGGTGAATTTCAATACTGAAGGTCAGGAGTAGAGCTGTAGAGGCACCATGGTGCATGGAGAGATGATGTGAATTCACACTGATGTCTCAAATAGATTCCTGCAACAGCAGACATAGCTTGGCTGCAGCTGGCACTTCAGAGCCTTTGCAAAGACAACAGTAGCACCTCCCCCACCCCCACCCCCCCCACCCTCAGCCAACTTGTCAGCTTTGACCATGCCCTTGGGTTTCTTTACCCTTTATAATTTTACAGTATACAGTGTAATCTATCTTCTAAACATAACGCAGTAGACCATGCACATCTTCACCTTTGGCTTACTCTACTTGTACATGATGATGATAGAACACAAAGAACAAGAAAGGGAAATTCCTCCACACTTTAGAGCTTGGGCTGGATCATTAAAAAAAACATACATATATCATCTTGTCCTGATATTGGCTTACATGCAGAATTACATAGTTGTCAAGACATAATGAGGGTACAAACAATAAAACAAGCATAACAGTCTTGGTCAGTTTAGAGGACACTTTTTATAAACCGGTTTAGTTGAGAGGACCTGCAAATAAGTATGTAAATAAGTCATGTCTTGGTGAAGGTCGAAAAGTTGGATGAAGCTATAATTACTGGAGGTTAAAATGAATAAATTCTAATGTTGTTAGAAAATTGAGTTTATTTAAAATTCTTGTTGTATAAAGAAACAGTTTTAGAATTGAACAATAGGGTTACAACTAACAACTAGTTTATTATCGATTGTTCCTTATACAACAAACTCTATAAAGTTTGTGAGCATGATCTTAGATTAGCCTCCATAAGCGTCTGGTCATATCAGACTATAAGCAAAGCTGTGTATTGAGGTGAGCAATTGTGCGTTTAATTGTTATGAATAAAATGTTTCCCTTGTAAGAAGAATAATGTGTAATTTCTTCTTTTAAAAGTTACAGTCTCACTTTGGTTCATTCATTGTGAAGAAAGTATTAGTATTAGTGTGCTGCACCCTGCAGAATCCCAGCTCATGCCATACCACCCTGTCCTTTGACCTTTCAGCTTTGACAGCAGTACGCTTAAGGGGAATGCTGAGATTGTTCCCCCTCTCCAATCCAACCGGCCTCACTACAGTATGTAGGCTACTGTGTATTCTTTGTTGCTCTGTTCTCCCCTCCTTCGTGTGTAGTTGAGAAACAGTGATGTCATTCTGCAGTCCCTCCCTGTTCTGTGAAAGCTGCTCCTTTCGACTTTGACCGGGCTGCTTTGTCCTTTGTTCTGTGGAGGTGGCCTCGATCAGTTTGTGGGCTTCCTGCAAGAACAGAAAAGTGGCGTCTTTCATTCTTGGAATACTGATGAACAATGTCTGTTGTGTTAAACAACTGACGCTGTTATTGTACTTTTGTCCCTATATTTATTGACTTGGATTGCAAGAGTTTTAAGTTTCACATTCTGAGCATTATTTTCCTTTCAGTGAGGAATGGTGGAGAAGAAAATGAAGTTGATCCACCCTGTGACAGTGATGTAATTTTTTCTAAATATACAGCTGGTCATTTTCAAAATGTATCGGAAAGACGTGGGCATGAAGGGACGCCCCAAGCCAATCTGTAGGTTGGGTATCAGGCAGATCTTGTCATTTTTTAATCAGTTGGTATTGGTTAAAACATAACTGCTAAATTGTGCTAATTGATATTCAGCTTGACATGACTGACTTTTGTATGGCTGCCACAGCAACAATATTACAAACTTTCTGTGATACAGACTTAACAAAAACAATCATGAAAGGTTTCCTGTTTTTTTTATATATATTTTTATATATATATATATATATATATATATATATATATTCTTTATTTTTTTCTAAGCAAAAATGAAGTGCTGTTGTTGTGCTCTGCTGAGGCTGCAAAATAAAACAGGATGGATAGCTGTTTTACAGGTTGCGTATAATAAATGTTTGCCTTTGTATCGTGAGTTTTGCACGTAACATTTGACCAGCATAGCAGTGTGACACTATACTGTATATTATACAGTTGACCCTGAATAGATGTTCCTATCCTGAGGGTTAACTTGCCTTTTTATATAATACAATACCACACAAATGAGGCTTTAAATTTAATCATTCATTTCCACTGAGTAATACATTTTAATTTGGTGACTAACGTTGTAATCATGTTGCTCTCTGTGTATAACCTCTAAAAAGCAGCAGAAAAACGACGTGACTCCTTGGGCTAGTTTTACGCAACTCACCACCCCCAGGGCTATTAGTGCCAGAGCTCCCAGAATGCCTCATTCCTGCTGCTGTTTTACAGTTGCACACATCTCTAGCTCTGGCTTCTGAGAACCCTACTGCGTGTAGTGACTTACTCATTGGCACCTGCAGCCTTACCATTATAAGTTTATTTTCCCTAACTTTTTTTTCCTAATGCTGATCCAAACTATTATTCTGCTTCCTGTCCAATAGACCAGTGTTTTGGACAAAGCCGCTCTAGATTTAGGCAGCATGCCCCAATCTTCTGTTGGTCCTACTCAGCATCCAGTCTGTAAAGTCAGACCACCTGCGCTTTGTAATTGTGCTGAGCGCTGGGAAAGGCTTTTCTTTAGATTTGCTCGGGCCAGGTGGCGCTTCAGCACAAGTCGTCCACTTCATGTGGCACAGCAGTGATCTCTGACAAGTCAATTAAGGCAAACAGGCGTCACAGGATGGTGGGAGTTGGAACCGAGCAGAAGCAATAACTTTAAACTGAAAGCTAAGCATTTAGTGACTGATGGAGCTGGACTCGAATCATCAAATCATCATTTGTGAAGTGAGTACAGCTATTGTTTGTGTTCTGTGCACAGTATGTTGTGCTTATTATAGTGCCGCTGCTGAAAGAGAAGCAGACTTTTGCTTTCATGCATTTCTTTTCAAACCTATAAATTTGGGTTTTAAAAGGGCCTGAGTGACACTCTACTCCCTCAGTAACTACTGTGATTATGCTTTTAACTGAAGTCCTCAAAGGAAAAGTCCCCCTTCGAAAACATGCTCCAAGAAATGCCATGTCCGTGGTGAATAGCTGCTGAATAACTGCTGTTTGTTGCGCACGCGCCACGTTGATCTGGGACTTTATTTCCGTGTCTTTTCTATATTAGCTTTGCACTATTTTTGTGACATTTTTTGCTATTTTACCTGGTTGGCTCCTCCAAAAAGGTTAATGTTCGCTCTTTGTTTTTTGTGTTTACAGGAAGAAGTCATTTCTCTTCGCTGCCCTCTACGTTGCCTTTATCCTCGGGGGCCGCCATGTCATGAAACCGAGGGAGAAGTTTGAGTTGAGGAAACCACTGGTGCTATGGTCGCTCACGCTCGCTCTGTTCAGGTGAGAAAAGTGCTGACATTGTTAATGCCAGCAAATAAATCAAACTTTAACCCTCATTATTTTCAATAAAGGCCAAAGGTTTAATCAGTTAGTGGCCTGATTCAATGGCATTGTGTGATCAATAAAACTTAAACCATTCATGCCATTTTCAAACACTTCTCTCGTTTTACTTCTCTCAAAATGGTCATCAAGAGGCTCAGTATACAAACAGCTGATAGAATATCTGTATCTGCATTTGTCCATATTTACGCTTTCATTTCACTTTACTCTGTTGTACTGGTCCTTTTCCTGTGGTTTTCCTTTTTTACTGGTTTGAGCACTCAGTCAGTGCGGTGAATAACTCAGACTTGCTAATTGCTTGGCTGTCATCTTTTGTTTGTTTTTAATTTATGTTTTTGGATTTATGTTCTTATAAATACAATGTGTAATGACTTTGAAATTATAAAAATGTGAGGCCTCTCATTGTTATCCTGTCTGTATAGTAGGCATTTTCTATCCAATTGGTGATTTGTATTAGATAAAAAGTGCTGCATATTTTTAACACATATTAAAGCTGCAGCTGATACCGACACACATGGCAAATACTTCATATATCAACTACAGTGACAAAGAAAAACACACATTTTCCCCCTTCAATGATTTCTTGTGTCTGTTTTGTCTCTCTGTCCTTGTAGTATATTTGGTGCCATCCGTACTGGGAGTTACATGATGTACATCCTGATGACGAAGGGGCTTAAACAGTCAGTTTGTGACCAGAGCTTTTACAACGGGCCTGTCAGCAAGTTCTGGGCATATGCCTTTGTACTTAGTAAAGCACCAGAACTGGGTAAGTGGAGACCTTTTCATGGCATGTCTCATAGTGTCTGTCCACTGGCTATAATATAGTGCTTCCAATAAGCCATTTTTTCCTAAGTAAATTAACAAACCACAAAGTAACATTTAGTTTTGGATGCATTTAATTGTCATAATGTCGTGCATGAAGCTGGTGCTCTTTAGTGATGTTGCTTTTTCCGACAGCAAATGATAAAGGCGTGTTCGTGAAGTACAATTACAATAATCGAACTGTTCATCAATGCAACTTTTCTGCTGCCGTAACCCAATGTTAGAGTAAAGACACACACATATTAGGCATTACAAACAGGCATATAGTATGTTGCTGTGCCAAAGTGTAATCCCACAGATGGCATGCTCCTGTTGACTGTTTTACCACATGCACAAATGCACATAGTGGTCATATATAGTAAGTAGGGAGTGGCATTGTTCGTCATTCTCAAACCATTTCAAACAAAGTGTTTATTTACTACTCTACATGCTCTCTTGAACAACCCAACTTTCTCTCTCATACCTGCAGGTGACACTCTCTTCATCGTCCTGAGGAAACAGAAGCTCATCTTCCTCCACTGGTACCACCACATCACCGTGCTGCTCTACTCCTGGTACTCCTACAAAGACATGGTGGCTGGCGGTGGATGGTTCATGACCATGAACTACTTGGTCCACGCCGTCATGTACTCTTATTACGCCTTGCGGGCGGCCGGCTTCAAGGTGTCACGCAAGTTTGCCATGTTCATCACGCTGACCCAGATCACCCAGATGCTGATGGGCTGTGTGGTCAATTACCTGGTGTACTCGTGGATGCAGCAGGGCCAGGAGTGTCCATCCCACATGCAGAACATTGTGTGGTCTTCCCTCATGTACCTAAGCTACTTTGTGCTCTTTGTCCAGTTCTTTATCGAGGCCTACTTTGGCAAGTCCAAATTATCGGCCACGACTGTCACCAAGAAGAGCGAGTAAACAAATGCCATAAGTATAGGAAGAAGGGAGATAATGAAGAAAAAGGTAATTGGAAATGAAGAGCAGGGACCAGTGACTTGAGATATTCTGTTAGTGGTAAGGGTGGTTGGAATGACAGATGGGTGATGCAGAGGTGGCATGGGGTGGGGTGGTGGTGGGAGGGTCAAAAGGATGGTTACTGTTTGTGCTTGAGCATCATACTGTAATGATGGGAGTCTGTGTGTGTGTGTGTGTGTGTGTGTGTGTGTGTGTGTGCGCGTGTGTTTGTTTGTGTGTCTGAGTTTCGATTATCTCGCCAACCCTCTGACCAATCTACTTCCTGCTTGGCGTGTGTGTTGCTGAGGACATGAGGGAGTGCAGTGCTCCGCGTGAAGTTATTTGGATCAGTGGTTCTGTAGAAAACGGCAAAAACCCGGCACACCCCGGCCGGACTTTGGTTAGCACATGCGCTGCAGATGCGCATCAACATCCACACAACAGCGCGGCCACGTCCGCTAACGGCCACTATGGGACGTCTCTGTAGGTTTTCTTTCACAAAATAGCGCGCCTGTCCGTGCCATTACGTTACTGGTGATAGAAATGAGGGTGTGTGTGTTGGAACACGTTTCGTACCGTTACGGTACAAGTCGTATTGGCCATGCAGCAGCGAGAGACCATCAGGGGGAAAGCGAGAAATATATATAAATCTATTATATTGTCATTTATTCCCATGTTCCCGGCTCTTCTGGCAGAAGCCGCGCCTCTATCTCTCCGCTCGCCAGTGGCACAGTACCGCTATGATCTGGTGTCTGCAGCACCAAAGCTCTGTTAAAAACATCAAGGAAATAACAATTTTGGTCTAATTACCAAATGTACCAATAACATTACATTTACCATCTCGTTCTGAATCTATCCAAGCATCTCCTGTAATTCGGCAAACACATAATCCACCAAAGAGCATGTGGTAAAGTATTATTTACCACATGAAGTCTTTTCTTCTGAAATGGCCAGAAGTGAAAAGCGGTACGGCGAGAGTGACATTCTTGTAACTAACACCACTTTCACACAACACTTTCTACAGCTTTCTATAGTTACTGTGGTGTCTACCTGATTTTAGCAGCTTTTTCTTCATCAACTTCTCACAGAACTTCATCTGAATTTATTATCATTTTGATTTGAAAACCTCTCGCCGTCTCCTGTGCTGCAGTACCACTCTCTGCCTGAACAGTTACTGATGCGTTGGCTGGGGCGCTGTTTTACCGAAACACAAATATCACTATGTGATACTGACAGAATTGTTATTAACAGAATGGGGCTGTGAGGAGTATATGTCTTTCTTATTCTTTTTTTAGGGGGAAAATGTATTATATCTGGAGTTTGTATCAAAAATGCTACCCAAGAATCGCAAAAGTGAAGAATAATACCTAAGGGAAATGTCCGGGCCCTTAACTTTCTTAAATGAGTTAAATGGTGTTGGCCAGTCTGAACTTTGACATTATTCCAAACCTGGGGCATACACATTAAATGGGGCTTTGACTTTATTAAGGCCATAAAATAAAACATATTCATGGGAGCTTTTGTGCTCATGATGCATAGACTGTAGTGTTGGCACCGTAAACGTGTGCAGAGGCTCTATTCAAAACCCAAAAAGCAGCGGCACGAGCACGGGCTCTGCACTAGTTACTTGAGTGTGCAGATCTCAAAGGCCTGAATGCATGTGCCGTTTATGTTGAGGGATGCTGAGGAAGCAGCGTTGCCATGATCGGAGCCATCGCAACATGTCCAGCTGAAGTTTAAAAGCCCTTTTTATTCATCATGAATAGTTTTTAAAGCCTAAAATATAACAAAAGGACAAAAATATACATACATCTATAAATACATCTGCCAGAGGCATATGTTTACTTGATATTAAAAAAAATTAAAAATAAATTGGTACATATGAAGATGGATGGAGTCAACGTTAACTTCCGTCTGAGTAGGTTTTGTCTTCAGTGTTTGTTGTTTTGTTTTGATCTGTCAAGGAAAAAGTTTGAAACATTGGTGAGTGTTGGTGGTTGGTGTGAACTGATGGGGTGGACGGCACTGTATCTTCTGTGTCTTACATTGCAAAATGCGATATTTTCTCAGGTCTTAGGTTATCTCTTTCTTATAATAATATGCATATCAAGACAAAGTAGACATGTTTAACATCAGCACCGGTTTACAGTATGGCTAAAATTCATCCATCATGGCCGCAAACGTAAAAAACAAAAAGTATGAATGACGCTGATTGGACTGACTGACTCAGATGATCACACTACTCCTGGGCATGATGGGAAACGGACGCTGACAGTGCCCTGCTTCACCACTCGTCATGACCTTGCAGAAGTTGCCGACCACACTTGGAAAATGACTTGCCATTGATTTCCAAACGCCTCTCTGTGTTGAATGGTCCCTATCAGTGAAGAAAAATGTGTCTGTTGGACATTGAAGGCCGAAATGGAGGACAAACATATTTATGTTTAGCAGAAGAAGAAAAAATTCCAACATGCAAATTGTCAAAATCTGCTGTATTGACTTTGAAAAATAGTATGTATCCTTAATGGTGTCTGTTGTGCTATTGTGCATTTGCACTGTATCAATGTCAAAAACAACTGTTGCTGAAAAACCTAACGTATGAACAAAGAATGCAAAAATGTGAAGTGCCTGTGGTGGGTTTGTTTTTTGTCTCGGCTGTGACATCATGGTCATCCTTAATCCTTTTTTGGTGCCTAACTCAAAAAGCCATTTTTGGGGCTATTTGGCATACTTAGAAGCTGCAACATTTAGAAAGATTAGAGGGTGATCATCACTTCCAGATATCGAGTATATCTGTTGAGTAGATGGTAAGCGTGCATGCATGGCAAACTTGAGTCAGTTGATCTTATGTAGCAGTAATTGCATACAGTTAAATGCTCTACCTGCGATCAGCTCTTAAGCATATCAAGGATTTCAGTTTCACTTAAGTCAATGTGTGTCAACGCTGGATACAACTGCCTGGTGGCAGGTATAAACAGCATACATGAATTGAGTAATTGAGGTAATTGGCTCTACCAATTATCTATTTCACAATTCCTCTGTACCTGACCTCCCCCTAGAAGTGCAATTGTGCAAGAAAGCTTAATCATTGAGACAAACTACATTTGTGCTAAAACTTAAATGGGCAGATCCGTCACTTTGAGTGAGACCGTTTAATTATTATTATTTTTTTGAATATAAGGTTATCTGCTCTCTTCGGTTACTTATTTGGGAAACCTTGATCATCTAACCAAAATTTTAATTATTTCCTGTGATTAAGTGTTAGACGATAAATCATTCTTGATGGACTCTACAATACTCACCTTAGAGTGAAAACTTTACTCAAATAAAGAAAAAAGTTCCACTTTGTTATATGTAAGCAATTTCATTTATTCGTGGTATACCATAGAGATACACACATGGCTAGTTTAGCAAAAAAAAAACATGGTCTCATCTCGCTCATATTCAATTCGAAAACTTGTGAACACGTTTAAACTCTTTATTTAATGTGCAGCAGACAGGGCATGTTTGTGTTCGGCTGCAAAGGAGTCGATGAGGAATCTGAAAGTGTCTTCAAAAAAAGGCGGTAAGTCTTGTCAAACGACCCGCGAGACGCTTCTAGGGTTCTTTGAGAAACCGGTTTAGCAGCTCGTGATTACTGCCATTAGTCCCACCTGTGACTGCACGTCCTGTGAGACCGCTAAGAAACATTTTCAGTTATAACCCACTGCTAGGAAATGACTGAAATCGTAAAAACGTTATATTCTGCCCCTTAGTTTGGCCTAGGAGACGCTGTGTGATGGCGATGAAGTCACAGACGTGGCTGTTGCTTCAACAACACGAGGTGAGCTCAATAATGACATTTACAAAATAGGATTCAGAAAGGTTAAAGTTATTAGCAAATGTCCCCCTCACCTATATGTGTGTGTTATACTTATATTTTTACAAATAAATCACACTGAGAAATGTCATGGAAACAGTATATACATATACATGATAACGTATGGAGTAACATTATTCTGTAGTTTTTGTAACCATTTTCATGGCATTTGTTAGTTGTGTCACGTACTATTGGCCCAAAAAAATTAAATATTCAAACAATGACTATGTAGCGTTCCGACATGCAAACACATGATCTTTTATCCCACTGAATTTCCCTAATGGAAAGAAATGTTAATACTTATTTGTATAGGATTTCTGTAACACTACTACTACTACTACTACTAATACAAATAATAATAATTAATTAATAATAATGATGATAATAATTGAGTTGTAGGTTTTATGTGTCAACTCAACTAACGGTGGAGGATTTTAGATTATTGACCATATTCGAATATAATCCAACCGTTAATTTTGTAATTGTTGCAACATTTAAAAACCCAGGAATATTATTGGCAAACAGAAGATCCCCCCTCCCCTAGATGAACTAGATTACAAACTGTTGATTGGTATTTGACACATTTCCGACATATTTCTGAGGTTGATTTGTAGCAGCTTTTGCACAATTTACATAACAGTTGGCTCATCAATGCAGGCTATATATTATCATGATTTTAATCTTAAATAAACAGGCTTTGACCTTGAAACTATTTTTTAAAAAGTCATGGAAATTAAGAATAGCATTTTACTTCGTTGATTAATGGAATTTTTAATGAGAGAACATTAATGTTTGAATAAGCAAAAAAAAAAAAACACTTTTGACTCTCAGGCTGACTTCACAAAGTTTGTGAGAGTGGTCTGAATTTAATTTGATTTACTTCTAAAGTTTTTCACTTTTTTGTAGGCAGCCATAATAAGATCTGATCTGTACCACAAAAGGGTTAAAGCCCAGGTAATCCCGTCCAATAAAGACGGCTGTAGTCTAGTTTATTGTGCTGAGATGTGCAGCACAGCCAAAAGGTGCATTATTTAACGTTGCACATCTTAACTGAGTAAATCCCACGTGTGACGTGATTAATCTATCTTCACTGTTGTATTAGTCTACATGCAACAAGTTCAGTCCTGTCAGACGTCAGCTGCTTCCACATAAAAGGCAACAGCAGAAACCTCTCTTTTAAATGACTATTTTATAATATGAATAATTTGTTTCATGAGGAAGGTTTTCATCTGTGAGTTACTGATCAATCATTGTTGATCAATCAATGAATAGTTGATTTGAATTCTACTAACGCTGATAATATAAATCACAGTTTCTCAAAGTTGACTTTTTATGAAATGGTTTTCCCTGTACACTATCGCCATCTGCTGGAACAAAATAGGCACGACTAATATCTAATATGTATTCAGTTTCTGGTGAAATGCAGTTGCAATTATTCCAATAATTTGCCTCCTATAATTCTTACGTTTGACTTCTCGTTGTGTTTGTGTATGTCCTTGAGTTTGAATGAGAATGGCAAACTTTAAACATAATGAATAAGAGTCCTAAATATTGTTCATAAGCAGTACTAAACTAAAGTACAAAAAGGTTTGACTCCATATAAAAGATGAATACATACAATATATATATACATATATATATATATACA
>CALSBV010000271.1:1392237-1422019 GCA_943590825.1 Bovichtus diacanthus
GTCTCGGGACAGAAGTCGTTTACAATGTGATAAGAAAAAACTAAGAAAAAACAGACATTTGTTCAGGTGTTCTTAGATTGTGAGGCAGTGTTTCAGAGAAGAGAATGAGTAAATCAATACAATACAGCTAATGCTAATTTTTGTTCAAACTGTCTTAGAAAGGTTTTGATGAACATTTTGGAGCATGTAGTGTGTATTGCATTATATTTCTATTGTTTTTTTTCCACCCCATTTGTATCAGTGAGGTTGGGCTAAACGACAAACACTCCTCTTTATAATAAAAATCCAGGACTGTTGTATTAGACAGCATTAGTTTTAGCTCAGGGTTACTAATAAACTGAGTGTATATTTATAATAACATTTAAACAATGGCGCCTACAAAAAAGCTTCACAACTGAGGCCCCTTGAGGCCCCTGTTACTTACAGAGTATGTGACTCTATTGCCCCCTGTTGCCCCAATTGTGGAGTAATACAAGATAAATTGACACTGCGCCCAATTTCATCTTTACTTGAAGGCTGAACTGCTGCTGTTTAGAGTGGTACCTTAACCTATCTGTTAGCCCTAATGGAGGCCAATATATAGATAAGTGTGTCTTGCCAGGAAAATCAATATCGATGTGGCCCCTGATGGTTTTTGAGTTAAAGTGCTTTGTTTTCTGCCATTGCCTCGAAACAAAGACGCTGTGGGTCCTTCTATTAACAATTCCTAGTCAACCTTGAGAGGGAGTCGCAGACAGAGTTGGAGATGGAAATAGACAGATGGGGTGGTGGTAGTGACGGGTTGCAGCATTGGTACCAACATCACTAGAGCGTTAGATTTGGTGGAGGATAGAAAAGCATCATCAATGGAGCAAGGACAAGAGCTTTGAAGAAGAGCGTGATGGGGTGTCATGAAACGGGGACGGGCTATGAATGGCCAAAAATAATCTTTCAATTATAAGACAAAATAATATCATTAGAAAGGTGTATTGTGCAAAGAAAACTGTTAAAGAAGAACAGCAAACATTTTGTGATGATATTTTTTACGCGTCCAGTAAACTCTGGTGGATGCCAAATGGGTTGCAGTTTATAACAAAGCACATTTTTTTTTGTGAATATAGTTTTTATTGATGGAAATAAAAGCAAGCCACATTTTGCAATTTTTAAATTCCAGTTACAGTGGCTGAAAAGAAAACGTAATCAGAGAATTGAATACAGTGTGAATGAAAACTCTGGAGGGGTGTTGTGTTTTCCAAATAATGAAAACCATTCTTTTGCTTGTTTAGATATAAAAACTCTTACTGAATTCCATTACAAGATACCGTCCCTTTCCAAACCAAGCTATCTAATTCAGTCGATCATCAAAAATCAGCAGTCCAGCTCAGTGTACCATCACCTTATTTCTAAATGCATACATGGAGCTCTGGCACAAGTTAACATATATTTACGGTAGTATAAAAATAAATACACAATTGGCTAACACTATCACAGTAGTCAGGTTAGTTGTGTTAGCCGAGTTGAGCTAAATATAATCATGTATGGTGCATTTGCAGTTTTCAAATGTTCTACATCCCATTTTGTTCATTTGAGCTGATACCAAGATGAGCAACACATTATTTAACTCCGCTTGACACTGAATCTGAAGGTAATGTTGAATATATGTCAAATATCACACTGTACCCAACAAAGACCCTCATGGAGTTTACAACACTCTTAAAGGCTAACCCTTACATAGAACTATTCCGTGAAATAAAGAACAAATGGGGAAAACACAAAAGTTCCCAACAAATCAACAAAAATGCATCCCTTTTTATAACACAAGCAAGCAGTAATTCTATTCGCACACTCTCCTGCACCATCTTAATCCGAGCCATTTGAGAAGGGTGTTCAGATATTTCATAATTAGGGGAAGAAATGTTGCGACGGGAGCTCAAAGTTTGTTCAACATCTTTGCTTTAGTGAAAAGGCAGCACAAACAGAATTTGCACCATTTGATATGAGGTTTGAGATCCTTTTAGAGATGGTAACCAACGTCAATTATTCAGTGGTAGCTAAAATACATAAAAGTATTCAAAACATTCCTTGGAGTACAACTATTTTGGTACGCAACCCCGTCCTGACCGCAGCAAATTCTTATGGTGACAGAAACATGCAAAACACATTAGATACATTTGTGCTTTTGAGCTTTATAAAACTAAATTGACTGGACTTGAATTAAAGTCCTAGTATTTATGCTAGTCTAGTATTCTGTTTTATGCGAGACAAATAGAAATCAAGCTGGTTTTCTGAGATGGCCTCACGATAACTTGACCAGCGCTACGCTACTTATTCTTTCATTTCTTTTCAAGAGCAAGCAATGGAAGTGTTCTTTTTATATCAAAATTATGACCAGATTTCTATTTCATTTTGTTCGCTTGTTTATATTTATATTTAGTTTTCTAGATTTTTTGCATTTTGTCAAGAAACACTTGATTATATGATTATATAATTTAAATCTACTTTGGACCTTTTTTAGGAAAGACACAGGGCTTCCGTATACATGTATTTCACATGGCATATGCTATTGTACGACATTTTTACTTGGTCTTTGCTGTTCGGGTATTGTACTACGCGTCAGTTAACGTAACAGTCTTGTGTGTTAACTAGCTTCCTTTTACCTTGCATCACTATTGGTCCTGTTTGAATTTCTGCACATGACGCTTTTTCCTTTTGTCATGCTAACTAGCCAGCGTGTCAAACAAATTGTGGTCACTACATCTTGTATATAAATCATTTCCTGTGCACCAAATAGTTAAATCTGGGTAATGCTACCAGATACTTGTGTTTACAACAGCTTTCATGAACTGGCATGGCATTAATAAAGTGTGAGTGTTTTACAAATCTGCAAATGCGAGTAGCAAACCAGATATTTGTTGATTACAAAAATGCAACAAATAACCTTTTATGTACTAGGTTACAGCTTCTATGACATTTCTTTCATTTGTGAGGTATTTCATTTTGGAATGAATCTCTTAATTTTGCAGTTCGTACATCAGCCAGATGTTGCAGTATGTGTGTGTTTTCAACTGTGCAGCTGTGTCGGCCACTCTGTGAAACTAGGAGGCATCGAACTCTTGCCTGGGATTCTGGGAGAGCAATGGTGGCTTGAAAGATGTACAAGTATATGAGCTTGACAGTGACGGATTTGAGTGATGGACAATGGGTGGCGTGGTCTCCATGGCAACAGCCGACACCATGGAACACTCATACCCTCTGTTGCGTTGGGACAATGTCCCCGACTCTTCAGACACAGGGATGTCACCTGGCAAAAAAAAACACATAGTTTAGAAATTAAATTGCAAACAAGAAAAATAAATAAGGTCCATACTGTGTGCAAAGATGAATGCCAGGGGGGTTCTATCAGTTTCAGGTACCTGTTTCTGAAGAGCAGGATGGACAGACTGCTCTCCTGGGACAACCCATGGCAGGCGTGACCATTCCTTCCACACCACTTTCTGCCACCATGTAGAACTGCAGATTCATACAGTTAGTTTTTTATAAACATTTTTAGAACCATAGCTCCATTTGTTATGGTGTCTTCAAACTGCCAAAAATGTTTTAAGTCTACATAAAACTGGCTTCTAGCTCTTTAGAATTTAGTAGTTTAGTTGGATTTAACTTACCTGAATTTCTATTGTTTTTAAATGGAACTTTATACAGTTAACTATTCTGTTAGAAAGACCACAAGGATTCAAAACGATGGCTCTACTTTGATTAATGTCGGTGCGTCGGATGACTTCCTTTACTCGAAGATGTATTTCTGACAGAGCTTGTGCTACGGTCTTACCCGTGGCACACTGGTAGTGGTGGTCTCTGACATGCTCTCATCTGTCACGCTGGTCTCACTCACATTATCCCCCGAAGGCTGTTTGTGAAAGAATTTCCTGGTTCTGCGTAGAAGACAATAAAAGCAAAAATGCATTATTGTAATGGATGATAGATTGATCTTAAATCCCAAGGGTTCTCAAACTCACTATCACATAAATTAACATGTAAATATTCACAGACTCGCATGGCTTTTACATGGTTAGTGGTGCCCTCTATATAGAAATCATACATTTTCATTCTAGGAAATAAACAATTGACCTGTGCTCTGCAAAACCTGTTGTCAGTGTAATGCCCTGCACTTTAACAGCACAGACATACAGCAAATACAGATTTATTCAAAATAAATTCTGTTGTGACCTGATGCCGAGCCTACTTGTTTAAGGGCTAAATTTGGATTTAGAGAGAAACTACCCAAGGGCTGTGTGTCTATGCTTTTAGTGGATTTATTTGCATGTTTGAACTTAAAAAGACAGCATGGGGAGCGAGGTGTGTGTTTTTTTGTTTTTTTTAAGACTATATTACTGTGTACTGTATAATACTTTACGAGTGTGTGTGTGTGTGTGTGTGTGTGTGTGTGTGTGTGTGTGTGTGTGTTGCACAGTTTTTGAGTTTGGTGGTTAGTTTCCTCTGCAAGTGCACTTGCAGTCAAGTGCAGAAGGCAATTTGAGGCAGAGCTATTGGCGGCCATGTAGCGTTTCCACTGGGGTCATACCTCACCGGCTCCATTCTGTAGCTGAGAAATGACCTATTTTTATGTGTAATTGCTGTAGAACAAGCTAAACCAAGCATGTAATTGAAAGCGTGCCACTTCCACAGAGGAACCAAGAGTGCAAACGTTAGGATGTAGTAGGTGGAGGGGAGGGGTGTGCTTTGTGAGTCAAAAGAGTGCAGAATGCCAACAGCCTCGTCCATAAGCCAGCGAAACAACCGTAAAACAAATCAGCTACTTAGAGACAGCTCAGGTGGAAATAAAAGGGAGGAGGGGTCGCAGCATGTAGTTTACGTATGCTCCTCACTCAGCTAACCAGGGTTGCACGCTGCCATTCGTTCCACATGTGAGCTGCTCCCTGACCCCCTGCTGTCATGCTGAGACACCTACATTACACGGCTCATGCCATCCTGGGTTTGATAGACACCTCTAAATGCCATCAGCTCATTCCTTGCTGGAGCAGCTTCTCCCTGGCCATCTGTGCTGCCCTATGCTTCCAGTGTCCAGAAGACTGAACACAACACTGCTTATATTATACAACATTATTGCAATGCATCTACCATTAAAATGCGTGCAGATACAGTCTACAGATTTTTTAAAATGTGTTAACTATTACGACTGAAAAGCCTATGAAACCCATAACAGGACTCTCTATTTTGATAGCCCCCATATACATTATTTAGAGGACATTATATTGCTAAAACTTTAACAGGGAGGACATTTCACACTATTTTTAATTTTTTTTTACATTTCGCATTACTTGCATCATTTACTGTAAATTAAATGTCATATTCTTGTTTTATTAGTTTCCCCTCCTCTCTCGACTCATTTCCTCTGCAGCTCATCCATCCATGCTTTTTTTTTTTTTTTTTTTGCCTTCTCTTTTCTTTTTTTATTTTTTTTTTTTTTTGTTTGTTTGTTCCTTTTTTTTTTTTTTTTTTTGCCATTTTATTTTTTTTTTTTTTATTTCCTTTTCTCTTTTCCCCCCCCCCCCCGTTCCCTTTTCCCCATTTATTCTCTTCCTTTTCTCTTTCCTCAATTTTTACATTGCGGGGCTTTGTATGCCTTGACCATCATTTACAACTTCTCCTCCTTCTATCTCACCCGTAGCAGTAGGTGACACAGGCAGCGATGGAGAGCAGGGAAACGAGGACCACCATGCAGGCCGCGATGACCACGTTCCTCCTCTTCTCCTCCTCCGCCTGCTGAAGCTCCCACCACTCCAGGTCATTGAACTGACAACGCTCCCCCATATAGCCTGATACACAACTGCAACAAGAGAAAAGACAAACGGCATGATTATGTAGTTCATGATCACTAAAAAAAAAAACCATTAGCTGGAATGATGTACTCCAATTATAGAATGGATTTAAATGTCTCTTCTACAGCCTCTATTAGAGCTCAATATAACTACATCATTTGAGATGACATCCACAAAATGTCTCTGCTGTTTCTGCTTGAAATTAACTTTTTTTGTTCGTAGATACTTTTATGTTGCATGTGTGCATGAATCCAAAAAGGTTCAATTCAAAATCCTTTGTCCTATAACCACTTTGTCATGATGCAACAGCGTTAATCATGAAACAATAGTGACACCTACTGGTTGTCAGCTGTAGTAAATACCATGAGAGATGAGACACCAGAGAGCCTGCAATCTGTGCAATTCCTATGTGTTTGTGAAGTGCTGCTTGAAAAGGCTAACGCTTTCCAGAGATCAGTTAAATATGCTCCTGATTACAGTTTGAGTTGCTGCATATTTTAAAGTGCAACTAAAGATTTGAAACGCTCTTAAAATATAAAGTACAGCTTATAATTGAACTTGTGTACTACGATGATCAAATGATGTCAGTTTTGGAAAGCAAGCTGCGTTTCCGTACACCAGACGTCAGTAAACCGTTAAACTTGGAGATCAGGGGGTCATACTTAGGGGTTATTTACTTGCAAGCATAGGACTCCATTTCAGGAAAGTAGATGCAGACACCCTGGTACAGACAGTAGGACTCGTGGGTGGAGGGGCAACTCTCCACTGAGTTACTGCTGTGGTGCCGGGTGGTGACATCAGCAGGGCTTCTGGTCGTCACCCATGGCGATGTGGTCTCCAACTCTTGAGAGGATTAGGGATATCATTTCTTTAAATTGTACAGCTATACAGTATGGCACTGCTACCTTTTTATAATACCTTTAATCATAGTCTGCTCTTCAGAATACCAGTCCTCCTTTTGAGGTGACTCAACACTGTATTCCATGTATGATAAAAGGGATTATATTACATCTTAGTAATGATGGATGTACATACTGGATACAAGCCTCCGCTCTCTCATCACTTTAAACAGTGCACCTGAGGATCAGTTGCAAGAGCAAATACACTTCTCCTGTCGAACACAGTTTTTCTAATATTCTAATCATAATAACCGCGGTACTGCAAAGTGTGTGTGCAGTAAGTAATTGAGGCACACCTTGACATGTCTTCCCGTTGCTGTGGAATCCAACCTGGCACTTGCAGAGATACTTTCCCAAGGCATTTTGGCATTCTGCGTTTTTGGCACATTTGTGCGTTCCCTGTTTACACTCATCAATATCTAAAACAAAAGCAAAAGTGACCTATATTTTTTTAACAAGTTTACAATTGTATGTATAATTTACGTTACCAGCTCATTCAAAATAAGAATGTATTAATATTTATAAGCGTTATAGTCAAACAAAGAAGAATGATGATATACAATTTGGCTATAACTAGTCCTGCACTTCTCTGATACATTGGTGAAAGTATTACTGTATTTTATCTATCAAATTAGTTGACACATGACTTCTGACTGCTGCATACAGACACAAGTAGCAAATACTTCAACTGGTCTCTAAAGGAGTCAATAATATGAATGAAAAGAAAAGTATCTAGAGGGTTCAGAAGTTCAAACCAGTGTAGTGGTTGCGCTCTTTGGTAGGGAGCACAAAAGTAAAAAAAAAAAAAGAGAATAAATCAGATGGCTATTTCATGGTGAAATTGTAAAAACACAGATGATGCTTGTACATGTTAAAATGGAGCTGAGTAAACAACCCACACGCAGTGGCACAAACAGCCGTTTTCAGAGTGTCAACCTTTTTTTATAATTTCACCTTGAAATAGTCATCAGGCATTTTAACTTTTTGCCAGAAGGGTGCCTTGGACCTTTGCTCTTTTTTAACAATATGAATTATTGGAAGAGTTAAATTTGTAGACTTTCGTTTTAGGCATTTTGGCTTTAGCTCCTGCCATTAATAATTCTATGAAATATTGCGATTATCTTTGCTTCCAGAGCAGCTCTTCCCGTGAAATGTTTTTATATCTAAACCTCAATTCTGCTCAATTCCCAGTGCTTCTTACTGCCCTTTATGCCTACTGGCACCTATACCAAAATAAGGAAGTTACTGCAGCTGTAAGTGAGATAAAAGTGTCCCTGTATCAAATAAGCTTTCTTCAGGATATTTTACTTCATCACAAGACTTCATTTGTAGTGCAGGAACAGAAATACTCACCCACACACAACTGTCCATCACCTGTAAAACCTTCCAGACATAGACAGGTCGGGCTGCCAGCACTCAGCAGGCACTGTGCATTTACATCACAGCGAGGTGAATAACACTCATTCTGGTCTGACAGAGAAGGGGACATATAGGATCATAACATTTAGTTAGAGTAAGATCTCAGTGGGAAGAACCACCGATAATATGCACTGTCGCGCTGTTACCTGAAACCATCTTGTCTGTGAAGAGGGATGACTCGACGCCTTCGTCAGAGTCCAGATCAGCCTCGACTTGATCAGTTGACAGTCCCAGCGTTGTCGGGGGTGTGCTCTCGTCGTTGAAAGTTTTGTTGTTTAGAGACGTGAAATCAGTGGATTCACTGTCTCCAGATTCTACACCATGAAATCATATAGTTAACATAAGCAGTCATGAGTATACATTATATATATATATATATATATATATATAATATATACTCGTGCTTGGATGTCGTGGAGATCAATAAAGGCTTATCTTATCTTTATAAATAAGTGTATTAATTAAGATGGCTTAAAACAAATCACCTGCGGTTCCATTCGATGCATCGGCCGGCAAGCAACTTTTTCCATCAGCTGATGGGACGTAGCGTGACAGACAGGAGCAGTGGGCGGATCCCAGCTTGCTTTCACACACCTGAGCACAACCTCCATTCAGGTGAAGGCAAACGTCTGCCCCTGAAGATGAGCATGCAAATCGACAATTTGAAGCTCAATCATGATTTTTTTTTTTTTAAAGATGACTTGTTTTCTTGCTGCCTGCCTACACATAGCTTAGCATCCATCTAAAATGCTTTACAGCTTCATTTGGAAATTGGCGATCTACGATGAACGTGCAGGAGTTTGTTTAGTCAATGTTTTTTTTGCATAGAAACACAAGAGGCAGCAGAATATTAAAGAATACATGCTTCTCTGTTGTCTCTCTGTACCTGGTTTTGCAAGGGGATGAACCACCACAATGGATGCTGGTTGGACCATGTTGCCATGGATACGTTGCAGTTTTCTCCCAGTCCGCTTGTGTACGCTCCTCAGCTGCCGGTGCTCCCGATCAGATATCCACAACCTGTCCTCAAATACGGCAAGGTCAAAAGGTCGAGCTGCAGGAATCACAATAGAGGGAAAGAAGACTTGACTTCACCAAGTGTTTCAAGGTGAGAACTATTGTATATCTTGTGTTCATATTATCTAACGGACCACTGTGAAGGACGATGGTAAAGAGGAATTTCAACATATTTGAATGATGTTTCAAGGAATTAGGCCCTAAACTGGGGACATAAATGAGAGAATGAATAATAAGTGCACGGGAACTTTAATTTAATTCCCTTCTATAGCTACTTCAGGACATTTTAAGTTCAGTTTGTCAGGCTTAGCTTTACTTTGTCAGACTCTGCTCGGTTTTAGTCATTCTAAGGTGCACTTAGACAGGCTTATGACAGCATCTACTGGACTCAGCTGTAGTTTTTGACATTTTGTTTTACTTTGCACCTAATGACAAACAAATACAGTGCATTTGTATATTTTATTTATTTTACTTGACTTTTATTGTGTGTGTGTGTGTGTGTGTGTGTGTGTGTGTGTGTGTGTGTGTGTGTGTGTGTGTGTGTGTGTGTGTGTGTGTGTGTGTGTGTGTGTGTCTCACACCAGCCTCACCTACTTGGTTCTCTAACAGGACCTGTCGATCTGAGCCGTCCAGAGCAGCCGTCTCCACGAGGCCCCTCCTCTGGTCGCACCAGAACAGACGATCCTCTGTGAAATCGATGGTCAGGCCGCTTGGTGACACAAGGTTGGTGCTAGCAATCACTGCACGGTCCTTTCCTTCCAAAGAAACACTTTCCACGACAGGCTGAGCCCCTATATCAGTCCAGAACAACTTCCTCAAAAAGTAAAAAGAGTATTGTAAATTAGGCATGGCAGATGTATTAATCCCACAGAACCTCCAGGTGTCACAGGCTGTTTGCACGGCTGTTTATTGATGTCAGATGAAATGCCTCGACGCGAGTTGCGTTTTTAAAAAATTTCTGAAACTACCATACACATACAGCCACACTCACTTTGCCAAAGGATGAACTGCAATTCCTCTTGGTTTTTCCAGCCCTTTGCTCACAATGGTTTCTCTGTTCTGTCCAGCCAAGGTACTGCAGTCAACAGTTGACTGGCTGGGGGACAAAAGCATACAGAAGTGTAACATAAAACAAAAAACATATACATTTTGATCACGTTTAGCAATGATACGGTTTCATTAAATATACTATTAATAAAATATATAAAGCTCTTAAAATTTTAGTTGTGTTTAAATGTCCCCCTGGATTTATTTAAGGTTTAATAAAAACAAAAAGAAATTAACAAAATCTTATACGACCTAAGTATCAAAAGCTAGATCAAGTATTTGAAAAGCAAAAAAAAAAGGTTACGTTAGAACCTCCAACCCTTGATAATGCAATTTTTTTTCATGAATAATCCTCAACATTTACTCTATGCAGTCACCACACACCTTTTATCTGTCCAATACATCCTGCGGTGCACCCAATCAATCGCCAGTCCTTCTGGAGAGCCCAAACCATCGGAGACAAGAACGTCTCTCGACCCACTGTTCAAATTAACCCGCTCAATTGTCTTCTGGCTTGTACTAGCAAAGTACACCTTTTTGAAAAGCATACAAAGAAATGCATTCAGTATATAAAATGGATGGGCAGTAAAAAAAATTAAATAAATTGTATCTGTATTGCCACCATCAATAAATAAAGAAGAAAATATTGCTTTTCACTCAATATTGGTGAACCCTACCGGCCATCACATTACAGTGTCTGTCCACTAGGTGTCCCTGGATGTCTGCAACAAAATCTGAATCCAGCCTCCCTAAACTCTGTTACTCCAGACTCATGACACCTTATGCTAGTATAGTACATAGCCTACTACATGTGCTTCTGTTGAAAAAATCTGAGGTGTAAGTAGTTTTCATCTCACATTTTTTTGGACTGGGTCATAGTCCAAAGCTATGATTGCTCCTCTGGGCTCCTCCACAACGGTTTGATCCCCATTGCCATCAGGATCAATTTGTCGTACATCCACTAGATTGGCAACTAGTAGATAAGGTGGTGGACCTGAAGAATAAACATATTTATTATCAGATGTAGTCTAATTTCACTAAACTCGTAATTTGCCTTGTTATTTTTTGAATACTTTTTTTTTTTAAATGCAAAATGTGTTTGTGAAAGATAAAATAAACTGTAGGATTAGATGGACAGACTGTTTATCTGTGTGGGCTTATCTGCATCAGCTGACTGCTTTGCCATAGTATGACTCACCAGAGGCAATGCAGCGCATGCGATCTTGGTGGAGCTGGTAGCCAGGCAGACAACCACACTGCCACCTACTAGGGGTGACAGGAGTGCAAAGCTGACTGCAACCCCCTCTGTCTGCAGACAAGCAGCCTGCAACAGCGACAAACTGTGTTACACGTACTCGCACAGATAAGCTTGTGTTCTTCACATAGAGGCCCCATTTTCTAACAGGACTCATACAGCATATTGATTTAATCCTGCTACATATATTTATTAGTTTTAAGACGACATTTGTTTGTAGTGTAGGGCACTTTCTCTTTCCTAAATATACCTGCTCCTCTATTACGGAGCAGTAAAACTGAGGCTATGTTTTTAATTCTTGTTAAGTTAGGCTTAATACAGTGGAAAGAGTTTTTATATGAATGCATTATCTACCAGGGAGCTGCCCACTGTATTTTGATGAATCGTTGGCTATGGAATACCACTTTACGCTGACAAATGTTAAAGAATCCAAATTCTTTAGGCAGGCAATTTAAAACCTCTACTAAAAGCTCAGTCTTCATAAATGATGTCTTAGTCTAAATGAATTCTATCACTTTTATGATCATTATCAGTTGAGCAGTAATGCAAAGTCATCTGGTTACTGTGCTGCTGACTTTTGATCCATCTGACTTCAGTTTGACCTCTTTGATCCAACTCTTACCTACAACATATTAAGCCAACATTGGCTTGAAGTAATATAGTACGCTGTAGCTACAATATCTATTCTGTTGCTTAGTTTATCAAATGACCACAAATCTGACACATCTGATGCAGTACATTTCGCAATTGTGAAAACTTGAACACTAAATGATGGATAATTTTCACTTCAAATGAGAAAAATATGGATATTATGGGCCGTGGGTAATAAAGTCATTACATAGGATTGTGAATATTTGGTAGATTGTACTTTCAGATTAAACTCTGATTGAGTCCATACCAGTACAGGCTCGTCCATCGTCCTGCAGTAACGATCCCTCTGGACACACACAGACGGCACCTTCATCTGTTGTAAGGCATCCATGGCCACACTTGGTGATATTTCCTTCACATGGTATGATCTCTGATTTGTGGAAATAAAATGTAGATCTTATTTCCATTATACAATAATCTGGGGGAATTTGGGCTAAGTGAGTTGAATAAAAAAATGTATTATCCAAATGATCATTTAGGGCTGTATTGAGTAAAAAAAAAAAAAAAAAAAAAAGATCTAAGAGATGTTACATGCTGAATAATTTTCCAGGTTATTTGGGGGCTCAACAGCCAGATGGACAACAACTTCTTAGTAAAATCCCTTTTATGAAGTCAGCATCAAAACAGGTGAAAGTGTGTGGAGAATGCAGCCAAAGCCCACACAGTGAAGATTGATGTGTTAGCTCACAGGAGTGTGGTATCTCCTGTACCTGTGATGGCCAGAGGCAGGCCATACAGATATGAATCTGATGTGAAATAGTTACAGTATCTGTTGCTGTGCCTCTGACTGGTAACTTCTCTCTAGTTTTTTATGCTACATTTTTGATAGTCAAAAATGTCACTGACTCGATGCTGTACTTTGCTCGTAATGTTTTCTTCAATTTACTACGGAATATGCAGGATGTACGTAAACTCTGTTGTCGGCTCCATTGTCCAGCCTGCCATTTGGCTGCATGTTACTGGACCTTGGCAAAGGCTGTGTGCTAAACAGCTTAGACAGACAAAGCTGCTGACCAGATATGTATCCAAATGTCACCTCGTCATCTAATATCATTGAGTCTGTGAACCTTCCTTGTTCTCATGGCCTCATAGCGGTGAGCTTAGAAGCGATTAGGATGTTGCCGTAATGTGTTTTTACTATGTTGTAAAGTTAATCACTGTGTATACACTATGGTATCAGGGGTAAACTAGATGGTACATTAGAAAGACAGAAAAAAGTATCAATAATCAACAAAAAGAAGTTATATCCCCAAATCCTTATAAATAAATGATTTTTTTTTATTATCAGTTTATTTAACTAAAATAAAGATTTTCTACACATTCCCTCATGACTGCAATGCTAAGGCATATGCATTAGCATTGTGTGAGGTATCTGTTCACTAACAATGAATGTGTTGTTAGCTGGCAGACAACAGACCCGCATTATGTCAGATAGTAATGACCAATCACAGAGCGATATGGAATTCCTGGATTATTAAAACAATCACAATGTCTACAAACAGCCCATCTTTTAGTATAGTACTTCTGACCACATTTACAAGAAAAATGTCCATTGTCTGACTTTTAAAAGAGGAAAGCAAACGGATATATGGTGCTTATCGTAAAAGGAAAATTCTTGAAACTAGCTTTTACTAATTTTGATATCTATGCTTCCATAAACCTTACACAGCCCCTCAGTCTGGGCACAACTAGACCTTTAGTGACAAAAAGTGTCAGTGTTTTGACCCAAGTAACTTAACACCCAATTGGCAGCTCACATAAGTCTAGTCTAGTATGTCTAGCACATGACCTAGCCTTTTTATTGGCCCTGTAGGGTCAAAGTAGTGTCTGGGGGACAAATGCCACCTTTCACAGCACCACAAAAAGAAGAAGATCTAATCTGAAACCAGAGCTTCATTATGCTGACCAAAACAAAGTGCAAGTGTTGCCACTTTTTGAATAAAACCTTCATTCTTCTTATTGCTTTCTTATTCCACTGAACAAGGGTACTGCACAGATGGAATGTTTCAGAAATGTGGAAAATGGACAGCTCGCTTAATCTTTCTTCTCAATTTATTATGAAATCCTGCTTCACATTGCACTTGACACAGCTTCACATAAAGGGAATCAGAAATGAAAATAGATCCAATAGAAACGAGTTAACATAATATCAATAACACATATGTTTCCACTATACCTCCACATGTCTTCCTGTCCGGTAGGAGGGCATAACCTTTAGGGCAGGTACAGAAATAGGAGCCTGGGATGTTTTCACAACCAAGAGAGCAGCCGTGGTTCCAATGGGCACATTCATTCACATCTATGGCACACACGGACAAATATGGTTATATAACCTTTTTATGTTATTTCAGTAATGCTTTTTATTTAAATGCCTTGCCATGCTTTATTAATACTGTATGTGTGGCCACAGGAGGACTAGCCTGTATGTTTATGATGGGCAATAGACTGCGAGCTGTGAGCTTCAATCCAACTTTGTTAATACAGTAGGCGATCAATGCAGTGACTTGCCTTGTTTCCAAACTAACTGGACAAAATATTTTCTTGGATTACTTTTTATTTCATTGATTTAATGGCATGGATACCTACCTTCACAATAAGTGCCTTGCCTACTGAGAGTAAAGCCTTGACCGCACTGACAGATCCCTTGCTCGGCTAGACTGGAACACACATTCACGCAATTTCCACTCTGTTCATCACAACCTGTTTTGAAAAGGTTAAGGGTAATGCATTACTAAACTATTGTCATTGGAGATGTATTTACATTTATTTTAGATATAAGTAATACAATGGAGAGACGCTACAGAGTAACTTAAATGTCAGAGTTCAGCTTTAACCTGGAAATGATGACTGGGAGTCTGTCATTGGCTGGTTGAGGGGATGTACCACCTTGACAGCAATTGGGGGTTTTGCCATTTGTTTTGCGTTAACATTCAGTGGCTCTCCACCAGTGTACTTGTTTACTTGTTTTATAACCCGAGATGCAGCATCAGTGTAGTACAAGTGCTCCAGAAAAACTGATATCCCCATTGACTGAGACCTGAAGGAGACGAAAACAAAGGTGTTTTATCCCATTTTGCCAACAAAAATAAAATGATGTATAAGTAATGGGAATACAGCGATATGCTCACCCAAGGGGCTGATCTATGATGTGCTGTACGTTCCCGTTGTAATCACAAGAGGCAATGGCACTTTCTCCTTGTAGACCAAGCTGAACCCAGAACAGTCTTTTCTCCTTTCGGTCAATCGATAGCGCTTCCAGCTGTTCTGCAATCTTAATAAGTGTAGTTTTCATCTGTCCGGTCACATCACACCGCTGGATACTTGGAGTCATCCCGCCGGACAGCCAAAAAAGAAACCTGCAAAGTATTAGTTATGAAATGAGAATGGGCTTTGCCATTAAGAATTCTCAATTTTCTCAACTTTTTCTAAAGTGATTTGCTCGCTTTGTGGGTTTTTCAGTTACACAATAGTACCAGTTAAAGGTTCAATCTTAAAACATAAAAAAATAAAGAATTATCAACAGAATGTGAAGAGGCAACAGTGTTGACATTATGTCACAGACGTCTGTGTGTTGTGTTGCAGAGATATCTACTGAAATCAGTACGCTAACTGACTAGCTGCGGCCCGTCCAGTCTAGGAGGCGATAGTGAGGCACAGTATTGCTCTCAGTACAGAGGGAGAAGAAGTATAGCTGCTTGACATCACATCCATGATCCCTGCACGTTTTGATAGTTTGTTTTTGATTAAATCCAAAGTGGCAGAAACGAGAAACTACTCGCAGCCTCGCATCCTTCTCACTGTCGGCGGGAGTTCGACGGCTGTGGAGACGGACAGATTTTCCGTTAGAAGATAGCACTGATTTAGCCGAATCAACGCCGGATCGTCAAACGTTCTATTGCTCCCACTACAAAGGTTAGACCCAGGGCTCCATCAGCCCGCTGTTACTCCCGGCCGTGTCAGAGCCACCGGAGCGGAGGACGAAACAAAAACACAAGTCGTTTCCTCATCTCTGCCACCTGTCCCCAAGCCAATATACAAACTATAAAAATATAATGTTCTACGGACCGTGCAGCCCCCAGTGCCACAGTAAACACAGATATCTAAGCCCCATGTGAAGATTATAAGATGGCAGTGATATTTAGACCGACTCTCAGAGTTTCAGCAGTCTGCTCTCAAGAGCTGACAGACAGGTTTACACAGGAGTAAAAAATACACAGTAAATATATCAACACTAGAAGAGATGTACTGTATATTGCTGTAGAATACAATACACAACATAAAGAATACACTATAATACTCTAAAACTTAGAATATAAATAACATGACAATCTACAACTAAAATATAAATGGGTTAACATTCTATAGTTGGCTTTTTTAATGATTGATTAAATAAAACATTTTAGATTTAGATTGCATGGACCCAGTAGTGCATGTGAAATACTGCGCTGTATGTATTTGGAGCAGGTGGCTCGGAATTACACATTGAACCTTTGAAGATTTTTTTTCTAAATTCCATATTTGGGCATTTTCTCATTTGAATACTAACAGGAATGCCCCCAAATCAGAAGCTTCATAATCTGTTTGCCTCATAGTCATATTTTAGTAATGTTTAATAAATTGGAAGACACCCCACAGACATGTATAACAAAAATAAGTGAAAAGTAATTTAAAACGTGCTCTTGGCATTTTATTTTCATGTAGATGATGTGAATATTCCAAAATGTGAATATAATTCCTTCACTGCCATCATTTTACATTCGCATATCCACTTGTCAACCTACTCCACCAAAATGCAATAAAATGGTGGGTGGTATGTGGCCTGTGAAAACAAAACAGTCCTGGACCAGAGACATTGGTGGTATGTGAAAGTCTGTCATTTTGCACCTCAGTGCCAGCCATACTTAATGGAGGGAGATGAAACATTTTATAACACACAAACAACACGCCAGGAATGTGTGAGGAGGAGCTGTATAGGAATCATCCTCCTTAATCCGCCTACATCAGAAAAAAGTGCCTTCATGAGAAACCTAAAGGTATAATGCAGAATTACCTGTCAGTTGGGTCGACGTTTATAGAACTTGGTTGGGTCAAGTGTCTTAAAAGAGTCCTTTCATTTTTCCCATTTATATCCATTGTCTTGATTTTTCCCTTTTCTTTACTTGTCCAATATACACTGTTCCGAATCCAGTCCACTGCAAGGCCCGAGATATGTTTGTCAGATGAGTACAGTTTCTGGAAATCAAACATTCAAATTAAGAATTTTTTTAATCAAACCTCTGACCAATGCATCCTTTTCAAATCTTAAGAAACATGAACTCAAGATTGCATTTCATAGAAGGGAGTGGAATCCATTTGAGCCAGCTATGTTCTCTACAACTTAGCAGTAGGTACATAATCACCTGTCTGTGTGCTCCTTCCACTGATGCTTTGTAGATGACCCCAGTGTGTTTGTCAACCCAGTAAACTCTCTCCTCTCTGAAATGAAAGTCGAGCAGCATGGCGCTTCCCACCCCAGCCACAAGCCTTCTCTGGTTCTTCCCATCCAGGTCCATCCGATGAATAGCTTTCCCATGGCCGAACATCAGGAAGGGCTGTGAGGCTGAATTAAAATAAAACATCAAACGTCTTTCATGAGTCTTATGAACTCTATTCAATTAAGGATAACAGGAAATTATTCATTATTATTTTCGTAATCGATTTACTCTTGAGATTATTTCCTGGATTTCCGAATAATCGTTTAGTTTATAAAATATTAAACTGCCATTCACAATTTCTCAGAAACCATGGTGATGAATTTGTTTGCTCTTACTAATGGTCCAAAACCCAAATATATTCAGTTTACTGTCATATGACAAAGAAAAGCAGTAACAACTTTCATTTAGGAAGCTGAAAGAGAATATTTGGCATTTTTGCTTGGAAAAATAACTACAATTATTAAACGATTATCAAAAAAATTGCTGTAGTTAAATACAGTGGATCTAATCTGTAGTATTTCCTCCTTTTTTTTTTTCCCACCACAAATTTACTGACCGCTTTACAACAGCATATTTTTACTTTTGAATATGTGTACGTTTTTTGAATGAAAGATTCTGTTCTCAGTTTAACAAATTGAATCCCAGGGACAGGTAGGTAACCATGACAGCATTTAACATTTCAATAGCTGCTGCTTCCGTCCTTTTGTCACTCAGCAGTTGTCGTTACGTTTGTCAAAGTATCTCATTAATCCTTTTCATGTCTGTAATGGGATGAAGTTCAAGGCAGGCTCAGCTGCTTCTGAGTAAAACATGATCCCTTAGCAACAAATCACTCTGGCACGATTGTTTCACGCTGACAATGCTCTGCAATGTATGAACTTAAAGGCTGAAGCTGCGTGTGTTGTTTTCTCTCAAAGGTTTCTGCTTTATGACACAACATTTATACACTGAGGTTCTGATATGAGCAGCAAATAAGTGGCTCCATTTCTACATGTGTAACGGGAAGGATTGGATGTCCGTTCCAACATGTCCGTTGTTCTGTATCTGTGTTCGCTGTCTGGATGACTATTAATAGAAGGTGTGCTGGTCAATCACGGTAATAACCCTGTCATGTGCAACCATGGATACCGCTCTTAACTCTGCGGAATGAAGAAAACAATGAGAAACACGAGACAAACAATACAATGAAATGTCTGGCCTGAGATCCTTAAGACGGCTGCTGGTACCGAGTTGCTAAGAGGCGTCCTGATGAATCATTAACTGACAAGTTCACATGGTGGTCAGCATGATTTTTGACCTAGTGAGCTCAGTTCATTGGACCTTATTGGAAATGTATTGGTACTTTCAAAGCAACTTTTTCTGTTTTACAATAAAAAGAATTAAAACAAAATATGAGTACGCGCTTTTTGGATCTGACAGCAAAGTCCCACAAACGGTTGCTCCTTATGCACAGCTAGACAATCCATCAATATGGACGTTGAATTCCCATTTTACATTGTGGTAACATTCATTAGGGCAGTTTAAGTGGCCATTTTAGATGGTAAACCAGTTCATTGGGGTAGCCAATGCTCATCAAAAGTATTAAAGCTGTGGATTAATTGCTAAACCCTCAATAAGCAAGATTGCATATTGACAGTGAGGGTTGGGCAACATGACAATGTATACCATGAGATTGTAAAAGATTTCAGCATTTATACAAACCTAGTAGATATGCCTTTATACCTGTCATATTGGATTTACAAGCTAAACATCTTATCTAAACATGAATTATCCATCGAGTTAATAGAAATCCATGCTATATTTTGACATTACTATTTTGATATAGTCTTTAACAACGGTATATCACCCACTCCTATTGACAGTCCTAAATACATGACAGGAAAATGTTTCTTTCACTGGATATGTAGAGTGATGTTATTGAATGCAGGTTACAGATGTGAGATACATCTTGGAACAACATAGTGCAAACTTAAAAACGGGGCTTGAGTGGGACACATTTTTGTGATCTCATCCCTGGTCTGTTGTGATATATTTGGTCATATTTACTGTTGAAGCCAAACTATGTGCTGCTTCATGCTGCTAGAATGTCATTATCTTTTTTAAATAAACATATTTCTAGGTAATTGTGAGACTTCCCTTTTTCATAAGGCTCCAGGCTTCAGCACCTGCGCTTATAAGAATCCACCCTGCTGGAGTGGAGAATAAACTAAAGCAGCTCCAAAGGAAGATGTTCTGTAGCTGACCATGACCTTTGACCTCTCTGTGGAGGACAGCGAATAGTGACGAGAAATGTTCCATGGCTCTTGGAAAAATTGGAACATAATACTTTTTTACTTACATTTATGTTCTACTGACATAAAGCTAAACTCTGCCAATCTGGCATGAGAGCAGTCATTCCTACAAGTGGACATCAGCCACTTCCTTGTGTCCTGATGTCCTTGTGGCATCCCACAAAAGAACTTGGGCTCAGTCTGAGATACACCCACTCAAGCACAGGCCAGTTTACTGTACCTTTGCTACAGGGCATTGTATTGTCTGCTTAGCCAACTTCACTTTGCCACACGTACTGTGGCTGTCTTTTTCCTCCTGTTTCTCTGCTGTTACTTTAGATTGGGTACTTCTTGTGTGAGAAACTTGTTTGGTTTTATTCCACTTGATTGCAGCTTCTTCTTTTTTTAATTTGTTTTATCACTGAGCACTAGCACAAGACAGAATAGTAGTTATAGCAGTGGTTGTAATAGTAGTTTCTAGTATAAAATCTGTCATGGTGTATATCCACATAGAGCAGAGAAGGGAACATGTGGGTAAAATGGGATATCTACCGAGCAAGAAAATAAGAGATTTTTGTATCACTGAAGCAAAAGTGTATGCTGAAATCTAAAAACACATACAAACTAGGTTATCTAAATTTAGATATGCCAACATAAACTTTACATTCTACTAATCCACATAAAATTGGTACAGAAGATTGATAAAATAAAATGTTACGATGAACAAATATTGTTTTGCTGTTAACTAAAGATTGTACATCATAAAATTGATCACTGCGCAGTCTGGCGCTCTGCATGTGTTTACATAATATTCAGCCATATATTGAGCATCATCACGTTTTACCATTTGTGCCTTTATGAAAGTAGTTCTTGTTTCTGGCCTACTTTCCCTGTTATAATGTGATATGACAGTGCTTTACAATTTCATCAGAAGTACCAACTATACCCAGAAGATACTGTTTTTGATTGTTAGGATTGTCATCTTATCTATTTTCTTTGGCAAATCCTATCTAAAAGAAACATTTTCTTTTAGTAATGTTTGTGTTCTGACACACATGTTTTAAGGATGAAACAACTTCTTATACAGCAGAGTGTCCAGTAGTCTGCAGTACTTTCAACATCTCCGCAATCAATACCAGGAATTGCAATTGTAAATCTAAACAGAAGAGGTGTTAACTAAACTCACCCACACAGCTGTTGTTTCTCCCTGCTCGCAAGTGACGTTCATCCCAACATGCTGTACCGAGGGCCAAGGCTCCAGAGCGTTGCACCATGAAACAGATCAGCGCTGCTGTGATCGCTGCAGCCAACATAATCCTGCACTACGTCCCTGCCTGGGGAGCTGCGCTTGTTCACTTTTCCTCAGGCATTCCCACTATTAGCACTGGCACACAAGAATTCCCCCAAATTAAGCAACATTTGATTTGTTGATGGACTGTTGGCATCCCTGTCCAAAGCTTCAACTTAAAGAGACTGTGGAGCTTCACATACCACAAGATGTCGCACTAAAGAGAGATGCAAAACCCAAATGAAAAGATGGAGCACTTAGAATGAAGAGAGTGTGGGATCCTGCTCACTCCCCACTTTGGCACCCAAGCTGCCAGTCTGTTTTGGAAGCAAAGATTGAAATTCCTGACACCCCCGTGGTAAATTTTGCACATGCTAGTCCAGCATTGGAGCCAGATCTTCTTCAAGCTGAAGTCAGTGTCTCAAGCAGAATGTGGACTATTCAAGAAATGAGGCAGGGCTGAAGAAAGGTCCCACATAATAACAGAATCTCCCCTTCGCCCCACCCCATGACCCATGTCCTTTTGTGAATGTGGATGGATGGGTCTGTCTGAGACGGCTGAGTTTTTGTGTCTGGGAGAAAGAGACTGGGAAATGGACATTGGATATTTATCTATCAGAGTGAACACAACCCTAAAATATTCATTTATTTATTAATTGAAACAAAATTGACCCGTCTCTTTTTCAAACTATAACACCATTCATAAATGACAGCACAGTAGAGTGTAAGACTGCGTTGTGTTCTGTGTGTGAATGAGAAGTCAGTGTGTCAGAGTGCCTCCTGTTGTAGTTCATCCGGCTCCCGGGGGGAATCGGTAGACTGAGCAATTTATAGAGAATTGAGTAAGAGTGGAGCAAATTATCAGTAAATAGTTTGTCCTCTTTTTACCCAGGAGAACAACTAACAGAGTCCAGGAACCAAAACCTCTATTCATACCCTCCATGACTAGGATATTGTCAACAACAGCGTCACCAGTAACCTTGTAGAGGGGCAGTAGCAGATTTACTTGGCTGAGAAAGTGGCCTTGTCTCCAGACTAATGTTAGCAGTCTGAAGGGCACTGACCTTTTCCCACAATTTCCCCCCTGGCAGATAACAATGCAAATGTTAATGTCTATAATTTCAGTTCAGGTGACTAGTGTGCTGAATGTCAATGAAACATGGGTTTGAATCTTTGGTTAGAGTTCGTATCTAGGAAACAGCAAGAGTGTAGATGCTGCTGCCGTATTACATTGCTTTTGTAAAAGAAGTAGTTCCAGTCCTTAATTCCAACTGGGTGAGTCGCTTTAGTTACAATACAAAGCATTTTAGACGACGCAACTCTTGATTCAAATAATGCCAAGCTGCCAAATCATCACTTATACTAACATTTGCTGCTGCCTCAAACCTGTGGTCTGTATTAAAACAAATATTGCAGTTTATTGTTGTACAAATGTGTTTGATTCCTTTTGGCTGCTAAATGTTTTCCATACTTTTGTTACTGATAAAATATTGACCAGGGTTTCAGGTCGCAGGTCGGTACCAGTTCCATTTATTTTATGATTTCAGTAAATAATATTGACTGCACTGACTTATCAAACTAATGTTTGATGCAACTAAGCAAATCTGCTTCCAAAACATTAGACTTGGTTATCTCTTATGTTACAAAATGGTTCAACAACCACGACAATATTTGAGCTGTATATTTTAAAACTTTTTAAAAAAAAATCTTTTTTAGCCTTGTTGTTATATATTCTCTCACTACTTACATGTGGCCAATTTTCCACTGGACTGCTATAATGGTGCCAAGTCATGGTTGCCAGGAGATTTGTGGTGCGACTGTAAGCCTCTAGAGAAGTAAAGTACATCACTTCCACTTGCCCTGAAGTTGCTCTCATGGACCACAGCCCAGTAGCAACTGTTTCACAATTAAATAACAAATGGATAGTATCTGTTTATATCAGTCTGTTCATTGATCTGTTGTTCTCTCCGTCTCTCTTCTCCCTCTCTCTATCCTCCTCGCCCTCGTGCCTCTAAGAACTGTCTACCTATCAATCCATCTGTCTTTCCATCTGCCCGTCGGTCGATTCAGTCACACCGTATCGATCATTAACAGCCCAGCCCTCGTCCAGCATCCGTTCATTCTGTTTGTTAAAACAGCGTTATTGTTGCCATGATAACAACACAGCTGGTATTAGAGATTATTTAGTGCTGCAGGTTTATACAGCTGGTGTCACAGAGGTATCCATGGGAACAATTTCCCCGATCCACCTGTCATCTTAACGGAATTTACGGCAACGCCTGTTCAGATGTTCAGAGAGCGTGACAACTGTGACCCATTGATTTTCTGGATGAACACGTCTGGCTCATAACTGAGATACAGTATGTGGTATGTCTGTGTACATCTATATTTTTGCTTCTATATGAAGTGTTGTGTGATTTATAATCGATGATATGCAGTTTTTTTCAGGGACTTCTCTCTGCGTTTAAGTGTCTTCGCCCAGCATCACACACATGGACGTACAGTACTTACGAAGATAGTATATAATGAGGATAGCATGATGAGGGCACTACTATACACAGTACATGGAGTACAGTGTGCATTGTGACACTGGGATTTACTTTCACCTGGTGAAACCTAGAAATGGCACGCAAGATTATCGGAGAAACAGATATGCACAATTCTTAATAACATACATTTTAAATGTTAATATAGAATTTTTTCTGAGGCCAGACAGGGGTGGTGTTTTGACATCTGAGTAGTATGTACTAAAATGTGTTACTCTTTGAAAAATGCCAAATGTATGCTTTGTGATGGCAGTAAAAGATTGCTGGTAAATCAGAGAGAGGCAGCAATGTGAACTTTAGTGGCTTTCTATTAAATATACAAATAAATGTCAATTTAAAAACTCATATTGGCAACATTTATGAAAAGTATATTTAGGAGAGCTGTTTATGTGTGCACCTATCATCTACTCTGAGAACACAAACAGCTCAACACGAATAGAATTCAACAATTGTACAGTTTATTAAAAACAAATGTACAACATAGACAAATGTATACATTAAGTCATAGAAACTGGCAATGTTTATCAGACGAGACACATATTCTAATAAACACACTGACCATACTTTCTTGTCCATTAAGGCAACAATCAGCTTGATGCTTAAAGTATTAATAATATTGTAAATGTAATGGGGAGTGGATAACGGGTCTTCTTATACACCACCACATAATAGTCTTATCTGACACTTAAACTTTGGCATTGGGTACAACATAAAATCACACACGGCTAACGGACAGGCTCTTTGTATCGTACTATTTATACCTTACAAATCCAACAAAGGTGCCGTGCTCAAGTGACAAACCATTCAAAAGTCTTTATCAAATATAAGGCTCCATAATAAATAAGGACATGAATGAAAATAGCGTGTAGTCATCGACTGATCTGATTGGGCTTTAAACATATATTCTTTTGAACACCCAAACAACCTCATGGGAATGTTTTCATGTTAACTACACTTTCTAAATCATGATATAAATCTTTATAGATGTGAAAAAATGTGTTACACCATTCAATAGAGAACATTATTTCTTTATAGCCCCAATGTGTGTAACAAACTGATATATATTTATAAAGATTTATACATGATTTATTAGTTAATCGTTTTTCAGGGTCATAAAAGGCATATAAATAGTATTTCATATAATGTGTTGCTAGCATGGCGTTTGGACATTGGCTATTAATTCCTGTCGTCAGCAGAGATACTCAGACCGGGAACTGTCACTCTTATATGTCATCTGGGAGTCGATGCTCGACCTGGAGCACAGGAGCATGCGCTCTGATTCATGAGTTGCTCTCCTTGCCCAAAGCTGCGTTGGATGAGAGTTCAAGGTCCTTTGTTTCATTGAAATTGTCTCAAACTTTACATAGCTGTCTTTTTCCAGCTCCTCTTCGTCCAAAGGTGTGCTGCGTCCCTTGTGGTACAGAGTGAAAATCTTGTAGACCAACAGTGCAATAAGAGACAAAACCAAAGCACAGGCGATGCCGCTTATGATAATGAAAAGCTTGTTCTGCCCGCCATCCTCTACATTGTCCAATGTGTAGAAGTCAATGCAAGGATCTTTTCCAGCCGCACTCCCTTTTGCTACGAGGCAAACAGAGTACCTCATCCCAGATGACAGTCCCTCTAGGAGCACTTTTCCGCTGCCAGCATTAGTCTCCACTGTCCTTTTGATGTCATCCTCATCATAGGGAGAGTATACAACTGTAAGTGGGGCATCATTTGGTAAGCCATCTTCTTCCCAGAGCAACACTGCAGTGTCAGATGTTTCCTCAACAATCTTAAGGTCCTTGACTGACTTTGATGCATCACTTTTCTTGCTCTTTTCATCTGCTGCAAGCTTTCTCCCATTACCTCCTTGCTGGGTTTTTGCTTGTTTGAGTGAGCCTTTTTGTAAACTGTTGCTGGTGGTAGTTTTCGGCTTCTTAGGGACGGCAGGCGTTGTCGATGTTCTTGGGGTAACTGTTGGCGCGGTGGTGGGCGGGTTGGGAGTGTCTGTTGGGGGAATAACTGTTGTGACTTGGCTAGTTGGTTTAGTTTCAGTGCTAGGCCTCAATGGAACGATGGTGGTACTGATGAAACCAGCAACCGAGACAGATATGATGGCTTCTGCGTTGCCAGCGACATTCTTAGCTTTGCAATTGTAGTTCCCGGCGTCTTTGAACAATATTCCATGCAAGCTCATGATGGACCATCTGATGCCATCTCCAGGTGACTCCTGGACTAAAGAGTGGAAGCAGAACACAAAAATCAACATGGATCATGTCGTAACAAGTCTTGAACTGCTTTTTCCAATGGATTATGACTTTATGGCACGAGTACCATGCACCATTTAATGCTTGCTACATCAGGCAATACACATCTACAAACAACATAGAGGTAGCAATTGGGTATAAGTCTCAACACATTTCTAAAATGCTTTAACATTTAAAAGCCTGCATATTATACCTGTGTTGTTGACTAGTGAGCCATCTGACTTAGCCCAGGAAAGAGTTGGTGTTGGAAACCCTGTGGCGTCACATCGCAGGAGAACATTACTGCCCAAAGGAGATGTGATCTTGGTTGCCGAAGTCATGACAGATGGTTTTACACAATTGTCAAGTTCCGCGCGCTGAAAAAGGACACCAGCCAGATTCTCTGGTCCACTGCAGGCCAGGAACAGGTCCATTAAAACAACTGGTGTTCCAGACATTTTGGAAAGCTCAATCAGCTTGGAGATTTTACAGTCACAGAACCAGGGGTTATCTTGGAGGCCTGAAGAGAAAAAAAGATGAGACAAATTACAGTAAGATCATTAATTGATGTTTGATACCAGTGTCAAACACCATGCATTTGAATGCTATATTACTTTAAAGCATTTTTATTGGTCATAATGGAAGTAATAGAGGGTACCGGAGGCAATGTAACAGTGAAGAGGCAAAATTAATTTACATATTTGCAATATGGCTCACTGACATTAGGTTATAGTGGAACTAAACAGCTTGTTATGGTTCAATGAAGTCATGTTTGTAAAAAATCCTTAAAAATGGATTAGAGTATTTGAGGCAGCTTTTAAGAAGATGCTAGTGTTATTTTTTCCATGGATATATGACTTTATAGAAGCATAACAAACCAGTAGAATAGATAACAGTTTCTAAATGGCAAATTCATATGTAGGGCACAACCCCCCCAGAACAAACCAAAAATAATTTAACGGCTAATACTGTATAGTCTGAAGTGAGTAATTCCCCATTGGGTACTAAACAAAATAGTGGCTACCATTAGGTTGCATGATATATGCAAGTTAGCCATGTTTATCAACCGCCTTTGAATTTAGCTTCAGATTCACATAATATTATGCATAATGAAAATAAAATGCAAGGGCTGTGGAAGTGAACACTTCGTAACCTATATATACTTCTTTACACATTGCTGTGAACACCTGCTGTACACAATAGGTAAGCACATGTACTGGTGCATATTAAATCCCTTTAACCCGATTAGTTTGTCTTAACAGTGGCAAAGCGCCTAAGCCCGCTCTGGCCTTTGTACAAGTTGAGGCAACACACTCTTTCCATTAGCCTTTCTGTTAGCATGCATGTCAATAGATTACTGACAACTTTAACACTTTATATTCCATGGCTTAAATTGTCCCAGAAATTCTGCTTTTATGTCCTAACATCATTTACATTTTCCATATGTTATAATAATAATAATAAATGAATGAATGATCAATTTAAAACAGTAAAGATCACACCTCTTAATACTAATGGGAAAGGGTATTAGGATATGCTAAAGACGCTGTTTGTCTGTTTGTGAATGACCTTTTTTTTTCCTTTTTTTTTTTTTCCTACAGCCTAATCCTGTCTCTCCTTCAGGTGCACCACAACACACAGCCAACTTTTTCGGCACGGATTAGCTAGCATGCCCTTTTACAGCCTATTAATAATATCCCTCCCACTGTCCATGCAACACGTATACTGTGAACAAACACCCATTCTCGTATATGCTAGACTGATAGAATCTATAACAAAATGACATTAAGTTCCATGCAATTCAAAGATACAACAAAAAAGATGATTTTAGAATATTCTATCTGAAAATGGATTAAAATGCTAGATATATTCTAGTAAGATTACACATTTTTGGTTTCACTCTACAATAACGTAATACTGTTTTCACAGCAAGGGAGTGTCAGAGATTACACTATAAGAGATAGACAATTAATAAGCATATAACTAAGTGTTTTACAGTTCCTACAGATACCACATAGTGACGGACCTCCTATCATTATGTGCTCCAATTTTTTAGTTTTTAAACCTCCTTTTCCACTCTGCAAAACAAAACACTCAAAATAGCCGTCTGCATGTTTCCTCCCTCCTTACTCCTTTACTTTAATGTTACAAAATTGCCCAAGATGTGGCTGCACAAAAGTGTGGAACACTGCTCAACTGTCGGCAATCCCCTGATGAGATGCACACAGATTAATTATTATTATATTTATTATTATAATTTCAACTAAAATGTAGAAACCCTGAACTTTTATTTTGGACTAAACTCTTAAGTCACTGCAGTTTTTAGGAATGCACAGAAAGTGTGTTTGATTGTCACATAATTACTGATCAAATTGACTGTTCTGGATAGGGTAAATTAAAAGAGTATTCTGTTACTGTAATTCATTTTTGAAGCAATTAATGACTGAGAAAAAACTGGGCAATATTATACATAGTATTGTGAACTCTTAACTAAAGCATCAGGTAATTATTTGGTCTTATTTCTTATGTACATTCTCAACACTACTTCAGTACTAAAGAGCAAGCCCTAATTATTATGAGCAAAGAATTTTTTATCCCACATATGCACATTTTTTTGCTATGCTGTAGCGACTGTCATTTCCAGTTTATGACCACAATGACTCTCAAAATGTCATTAAAAGGACAATTAGCAAAAGTGTAATCGTGGCACTGCAATTGACCTTAGCTAGAGAGAACTATGATACTTAATCTTAGAGTTTTAGGTGTTTCGAAATATATTTAATTAAACAACCAACAGTGCAAAATGTGATACATGTTTGATCACTGGCTTAAGCAATATACATCTTCTGTATAAATGTAAATGTAATGTATTGCATGGCAACTTGAAACACAATGCACTTGCGGTACCTGTTGTTTTTTCTAATTTGTTTTGCTGAACTTCACCCTGACTTCGATCGCCACTAGGCAATGTGTTAAACAGTTAATTAGGGTAATAACTTGATAATTTACATTAAGCGTCAACTGTGCCTCTTCTTAGAATAAGCTAATTTAATTGTGCCCTGGCAGTCACCACCAGGGCAAGTCTGACTAGACTAACAGGTAATGGAATGAACTTCCTGAGGTAATTACAAACACCAAAAGTATCCTGCCCTGGCCCTAATATCCTGTAAAAATAAGCCGGTCACACCTTTTTTATCCTTACCTAAGACAACTTTCTGGGAGGCATTAGTAAAGATGGGTGCTCCATTGAATGGGGGCCATATATCCATTAGATCAGATGGCAGGGTGGCTAATTTGTTGCTGGATAGATCCAAGTAGGTAATGTTGAGGAGGTAGGGTATAGCCTCATTGGGAACATTAGTGATTCTGTTGTTGTGTAGATCCAGTGTCTTCAGCATGGGTGTCTCTTTCAGAGACTCCCAAGGGAAGATGGAGATCATATTTCCATCCAGCCTCAGCTCGTGGAGCACTTTGAGGTTGTAGAAACTTGCAGTGTCCACTGAGCTTATGGAATTGTAAGTTATCCACAGGTACCGTAGCTCCCCCAGGTAGTAAAAAGCTTCTGTTGGGATTCGCCGTACCATGGTTTTCTCAATACGAAGTTTGACCGTATCCACAGGGACGTTGACGGGGATGTCAGACATGTCGGGATCATTGCAAACCACAGATCTGAGAATGAAAGATATACATGAGTTACCTGCTTTGAACATATTCTCTTGCCGGATAAAAACACTGTTTTACAAAGGGTAACTGTAACGCTTAAACCCATTTTCCAATGAAACGGCAGATGAGCATTTAAATAAATTTAAAGCCAGGTATAATCATCCATCCATCCATCCATCCAACCATCCATCATCCATCCATCCATC
>CALSBV010000271.1:1422029-1470769 GCA_943590825.1 Bovichtus diacanthus
CATCCATCCATCCATCATCCATCCATCCATCCATCCATCATCCATCCATCATCCATCCATTCATCCCAGAGCTAATCACGATCATAAATAATGAGTGATCATGTGGATTTGACTTCCACTGCAGGAGGTGGAATATCTGGAATAATTTACAGTCACAGATAAAGACCTATGTGCAAGAGAATCATTTGATTTAATAGCTTTCAAGAGTAAGAGTTTATTTTGTACAACATGTTTACTAGCTATTGCTTTTAGCTTTTGGTGGCTATGATGATGGTGTCAATAGACCTGTACCAGAACATAGGCCTATGAACCTATACGATGTCCTCTTAAGTACTATCACGACTGCCACTGTCACCTTTTCCCTATTTATAGTGTGTGTTTATTTGCTGCTATTTAGCATTTTTCTCCTTTTATGTTAGACTCAACATGATGGACTAACGTTGTCCTTTCTTTATCCCCGAAATTTGACTGAAAGGAGAGGGATGTATTGTGGAATAGGGTTCAGCACTAATAAGACTAACTATGCAGATGGCCATTAGCTCTTTTTTTAGGGATAAATGGATTAGTACCATGCCAGCTAATGTAAATTATGTCAATACAGGCCAGAATAACCAGTATAGATTGTACTGTGTTTATTTTCACAGTACTTGTAGACTTAAGATACAGAGTTTAAAGGCTACAGTGCAGAGGCTCTGCATTTTAGCTCATTTTTGCTCATCCAAATGGGGTCACATTCAAACATTTTTTACGCATACCGAGAGAGACAAGATGGCTGTAAAGGTTTGAGCTTTGTGCTCCTCACTAAACATGTGAATATAACTTAAGTGCATCCTCTTCACTTTCTGTCGATTTAACACGGTGGTGGAGTGCAGTCGTACTTAATGTTGTGCCCTTTCAAAGGGGTTGTTATTGTTAAATTTTCTGTCATTTAAATTTTCCAAATTGCCACGAGACTAAGAATATGAATGAGAGCACAAATCACGTAAAATGTACCTTGTTCCTGCCCCATCGGTACGTCCATGGAAGACACAGGTGCACTGGGATGGGCAGAAGGGATGAGCCATACTGAGGCAGCATAGGAATACATGCACCCAGAGAAGTTGACGCATGGTTTCACCGAATGCACCCACAGTTCTCACATTGAGAAGTGATCAGGAAAAAAGACATCCGCATTCATTGAGATCCTGAGGAATTACTATTCTTAAAAAACAAATGGAGAATAATGAAAAGAGCTTTCAAAGTCCATAGGAACCAACGGTACACAGGCTGAGGATATAATTACAGCACATGTCACCTGTCAGATTGACCGAGTGGTGGAGGCGGAGGGTGGTGGATTAGTGGAGGATTTCTTGGGTTTGAAAGGGTCACGCAAGCTAGGCGACGTGGCAGGTGCAGTCGTTTGGACACGACGCTAATCAGCTAATTCTGGAAAGGTTTCCTGTCAGGTGATCCGCCACGCCTTTGTTAATCCATTCAGTTCACAACCTCACTATTGATTTTTTTTTGTATTTAGCTCACTAATAATCATGGCCCGACCCTGTCAATTACAATGTTACGTTCCCATACAACTAAACTGCATTCTCAATTACATTTATAGGGAAAGTTATTTTCTCCAGGATTTGACCGTAGTTTTGAGCTGTTTTATGTTTTTTCCGCATTCCGACCAAAGTCCCTCTGACTATCAAGACATTCCTTCAATGTAAATGTATTATTGAGCTGGAGGCCATATGTAAGATGTGTGAGTGAGTTATGTCTGGCACTAGGGTGCAAAGTGTAATGTTGGATGTGATTTGTTACCTGACTGGGTGCACCAGTGAGTTAGGACAGGGGGCCAAACTCAACCTGCCTGCCGATGCCGATATTTCTACTTTTACTCCACTAAAGAATCTGGGTACTTTTTTTGTGCACACGCTGGTTTAGCGTTTGCTCACGCAGCTTTTGCTACTACCTAGCATTTGTTATGTTGCTGTAAATGTAAGCATTGCACATGTTGCACCACACCTTTCTCACAATTAAAAAATTACCCTAAACCTTCAATGCACATGTAAACCAAAAGGCACTCAAAGAGCACACACTTAGTTCTATACAATCCTCCATCTTGAAGGCATAGCGAGTGACATCAATCCTGACATTTAAAGTTGAATTGAAACTGATTCTGTGACTTTACAAACATGACTTTGGCATTTAGCCTCTTATCTTCATTCATTTTCTTTAGTCTTGGCTACAATGATGCAATGCTAGCGATTAAGTATCGACATCACCGGCAAAATAGAATCACCTGGACTAGACCCCAAGACTCAAGTTTAATCAGTGAACAACGCTGCATAGTATCTGTTCATTTAGAAACTGTACGGTGTTGACAGACATACAACACTTTGTATAGTAAAGCTGATTTTAATAGACAAGTATGATTTATCCATATTGTATTTCCATTGATCCTTGCACTTTTACTGACTTTCTTGCAGTACATATCATATTTGTTTGGAACATCCACATTTAAAAGAAAAGAGTGAGAATGATTCCTCACTCATACTTTATCAGGTCAATTGTAAAATTACCTTCTGTATTAACAAACAATATAAAAGTGTTGTGCTTCATAATCTTACTCATGCAGATGTACGTCACTACTTTTGGCTGCCGACTCTGTATTTGGATTGACTAAGAGGAAAGGGAGACATCTAGTGGTGTGAGGGTGTACTGATTGTATTTCCACGTGCAAAACATCAATTTCCTTTTTGTTTCTTTTAAAATACTAATCCATCTCTGGACAATCTAATCCCGCCTGACCATATTTCATATTTAATAACAGTGATTCATTGGCTCATACAGTAGCTATTATAAATCCTGTACTCCCAGCAGGACTACTAAATAAGTTTAACCTAAAGATCAAAACAAAATGGACACAAGACACACAAAGTATTTATTAACAAGTACACAAGTGAATTTTATTAATGCAAGCAAATTTGATCATACAGGTCAAATAAGCCACTTCAAGCTGTTGGCACATGAATGTACAAAACATATTCAATTTAAAGCCTGCTACTAAGCATTCGTAGTGAAAGTACAAAAGACTAATACGAGGAGAAAGCTGAAAGCATTTTTTCAGATCATTACAGAGTAAGCAATGTTGGTACAAGTATTAGTTTTAAGACATGGTTGAGAGCTCATCACAAACTAAATAGACACAACTCAAAGACTACGGTTTCTAATATCAGTAGCATAACGCGGTAAGCGTGGGAGGTTTAGTACTGCACATATAAACAAAGGGTTGATCCAGCAAGACAGTCAAAAGTGTAAAAATAAAGTGGAATAAAGTAACTTTTGAGTCATTAAGACTATATTAATGCATGTCCATGCCACGAAAAACATCTAAATTCACAGTCTTTACTAACAGTACAGTTATCCAACTTTGAGTTGAACACCAATGCGCTTACATCTAGAGAGAGCACAGAAATGGTCAAATAAGTGCATGAAACTAGCTTTTAGGAATACCGACAAAAACAAATTTTGCCAGGCAATGAACTGACAGGCCACCGTTTGCAGTGGTATGGCATCAGGATGTGTAAGCAATACAGTTACTGTCATGAACAACATTACTGTGACACACACTTTTCTCACATCTGACAATTCACCAAGGGGTGCCATTACACCAACAACTGTCAGGGTTTCTTTTCGGTTGAGACAGATAGACGCAGAGTGGACTGACCCACAGTGACCTCATCTTATTCTCACATGAATTGTCCTTAAATGTCAGTGCTTAACATATAGGTATGATTTGATATATCAGTATATACAGTGCAGAGTTCTGCAAAGACAGGAGTTTTGTATTTATAAAGTTCCACTTTTAAGAAATAAAAAAAAGGGGTTATGAAAGTATGTTTGCATGTGCTTTTGTGGCTCGTGATTCAAAGACGATGGAATCCTTCACAGTCCTAAAATACATTTAATTGGCAAGATTATCATAAAATAACCCATAATTTATCTAGAATTGACTAATCGCGTCTTTGATATCTATCAAAGTCATTGTTTCCTGTTTAACAGGCTTGGCACATCTAGCAAATATTTGCTTTACTCTAATGATTTGGTATTTCTTATTGTGTTGTCTTGGTATTGTATAACTTCAAATAGAAAAACAGATTGAATACTTTCATGTGAAAGTGGTTTTCATCCCTGGGAATACTGGTATGACAAAGGCTTATGATGCTTAATGGTTGCGTTGTGACATTTAAAATATTTTCAAAACTAACCACCCGTTCACATACAGTACATCGTTTTTGAACATGAAATCTCCAGACACACGACACGAGAAATGTGCTTGAAAACCCTTTTAAGCCCCTGTTGACCCCCTCAGAAATCAGCAAAAAAATAAATTATGCATGAGAGCAAAATGACACGAAGCATCAAATAAAAAAATAATTAAGAAAAATAAAACAACCATACGCAAATTATTCAAAGTAAAAAAGAAAGAAATACTACTGCTACTTCTGATTCTACAAACTACACTAAAACTACTATCGGCACTAAACGACTTGTTTCAAGAATAATATAACTGCCATAATGATAATCATAACACCATCCATGAGAGAGGTAAAGGGGCTTTTTTTTTTTCATCTGAAATGCTGTTTGTGACTGAGGAGGTTTGTGTGACGTCCCCCTCAGACCACATTGTCATATGACGCACCAGTGACATCAGCAGTGGCGAGGGCCCTAGGCGCCATCCGCCCCCCCTCGGGAGGGGATGGTAGAGAGAGACAGATAGAAAGACAGAGGAGAGAAAGAGAGGGAGAGAGGCCGGAGTGGCAGGGCCAGGCCTCACGCTGGTCTTTATGTGTAGGCGTTGAGACGCTCCTTGGAGCGAGTGGAGTGGATGTCATGAAGCTCCTGCTCCTCCTTTGACTTGATGTCCTCGTACTTCTGCATCCGGCAGGCGTCCTTTACGTAGGCCCAGTTGGCAGACAGCACCATCAAGTAGTGAATCTGTGAGGAGTAGGAAATTATGAAGCGTGACACGTAACACACAAGATCTTTCTGTGATTTGTGTTCATATTTGCCTCATCAAATGCAATTGTGAAAGCATATTATATATTGCATAGCATCTAATCAAAATACAATGCAGACATTATTATTTAATTCTCAGTTTTGTTATCTTTTGTGGATGCAAATGTGCTAATTTAGACTACGTATGTGTTTTTTAAAAAAATGCAATTAATAAACTTGTAAAGCTTGTTTGGGTATACTGACCCTTTAAATTAGGGAGGACATTTCCAATGATCCAGCAGGTGGCAGCATAATGCTAAATGTTGCCTTGGACTTGTTACCATGGCAGCTAAGAATATAATGAATGTATTGTGCTTTAATGACTGAGGTTGTTACACAGCTTTTCTTTTTTATTTTCGTTTCATAGCTGCACTGCTCTTCGTTTCTGATATGCTGTGACAAAACTGAGATTCAAACACTGAATTTTGAAGATTAATTTTTTTAGCACGGTGTTTTTGGCGTTGAAGATGTTTTGAGAGCATCTCATTGTTGGGATGCGTCAGTGTATCTGTTGATACATCACCAGCTGGGGGAAAAAATTAGTATGTACCGAAAAGAGTCCTGCCACAATTTGCAGCATCATCCCTGAATAGCAAACACTCTGTTTCTCAGAAAATGGCTCCTCACAAATTACTGAGTGATGTTTGCAACTATCTCAGATCCTTTCTTCTCCCTGTTTCCATGACAACGGACATGACATGCCTGGCGCCTCCGAAAGAGGGAGGGAGACAAAACCCTGTCTTTTTCACTGCGCCAAAATGCCTTCTCTCCCATCTACAGCTATTCTCTCACAAGCAAACACAACACAGGCTTGCCACGAACCAGCCATAACAAAACACAGCTACAGTATTTCCCCACATTACCTTTATTTTATTTTTTTAAATTGTTAACCTCTACCACTGCCGAAATGACATGCAAACACCAAAGAGGAATATAAGGTACTGCATTAGTTAAAGAAATATATAAATAAAAACTCCAGCCAGAACCAGGTGCTATCTGTGGCATCTGCATCTAAATATAAATGCCACAGAAATGTATTCTTCTGTTTTGTGGTGGAGATTTTTACTTATGTTTTGAGTTATGTTTTGTATTTAAGGTTAATTGGTGTCTCACCATAGCAATAACAGCAGCTCCTGCTCCAGCGAGGGCACAGATGAACAGGTGGAAAGTCATGTCCAGCTGTAGGAAAAACAAATCACAGCACATATTACTCTTCGAGCATTAGTGGACGTCTCTGCCAATAAAAATCCTGTTTGAAAGTGCACTTGTAAACATTCAGTTCATTGTGATTTACATCCACAAACCCATGTGATTATGAACACTTTATAATTAATTTGTGATTTCTTTGTTGGTTAGATGTAGAATGTTGTGCTTTAAGATGCCTTTTCTACTTTGCATGTAACCAATATTCCCAGTCAGCAGTTGTTGCTACCAGCCACGACAGCGACGCTGGTATTGTTTTCAACTTGTGAGTCTGTGTGTGTGTGTGTCGTCGTCTCAAAATGTGCTCCTGGAGACACCTACTGTAGCGGGAACTACCACAGAGGAGGTTCGGAGTACTTTGCCAGGTGTTTATATTTGGTCTGTGGACCAATTTTGTCACTGTGATTACGTCACAACCGTGCAAGATGCAGTCAATTTTTTTTCTTTGTAAGATTTGTAATCGAGATCAAAATGAAGGTTGAGTTCGAAGATGTCCGTGGTCTAAGCGAGGGGGGTAATTGGGCCATTGGGCTCCCCATTGTACGCCTCTGGCCTCATTTGGCTCCACAAAACTTCACAGGTGTGTAGTTAAGATCAAAATGAAGGCTGAGTTTGAAGATGGGTGTGATCCGAGCAAGGGCGCCGGAAGTAGGGGGGTAGGAAGTGGCAAATTGACCATCTGCCCCCCAATTTTGCGGCCTTGTCCCAATTTGGCGTTGCAGCTGGAGTGATCCCATTGCAAGATGGTCTCTAGTTAGTATTTGCGGTCAATGTAGATTCTGTTTACATGGTGTTACTCAGATCTTTCACTTTATTCACCGGAGTAATGCATGTCTTACTGCAAGTGAGCGAGCAAAGAGATGAGCTGTAAGCTGACAATGAAAGAGATCATTTACAGCTCTCTGCTGCATCTAACATCTTCTTATTATCTGCCTCTGAGCTGCTTCACCAGAGCAGCTGAGTAAAGTGCCTTGTTCAAGGGCACACAGGCAGTGGTTTTCCTCTCGAAGTAACGTGTGTTTGATGCAACAGATCTTTTGAATGACTTGTTTGCATTCAAACTGGACAACTGGTATAATCTTTTTTCTAATGTATATGATTCTCCTTACAGTATTTGCATTTATGCATTAGCACAATTCTAAATGTCTTTAATCAACAGTAATTAGTAAACATTTTTGTATTGTTATACCTTACCTCATTGGATTCACACATCTTGTAAAATTTCTCTGATCCAGCACACACTGTTTTCGCCTCAGCAATTGGCACAATACCTAAAATAAATAAATAAAGCATGTATGGAAACTAGTGTGCTACAGAATGTAGACAAAGAGCAGACAACAACAGAGTGCAAGAAGAGACAAAAAGCTTCATATGTACAATAAAACCATTATAATACAGACATAATGTACACAATGTCACACACAGGCAAAGCATAGGCCTATAATACGATGGTGGCAGCTGAAATGGTTGTTGACACAGAGGCGGTATTATTGGCCGCCGGTGGCTAATGGGCTGAAAGATGTGGCACTAATTAAAAATAATGAGCCAGCCATATAAGCTACTGATGTGATGGACCTTCATCCTAGCTTAACATAACGTTATTCTGGATCATTAAAGTCTGCAGGATAGTAATTTGAGGAACAGCGGGTACAATATATTGTACATTTATTTGATTGGGTTATTGCAGTATTTGATCTCAATTCTCCATACCCATAGCCTTAAAAGTTGCATTATGCATCCAGAATTGGAAGAGGAGATTAACTAACTTGGGACTTTACTTGTTGAGCGTTATAGTCTACTAGATGAGTTGGGAAAGAACAACCTTCCCAAGAAGACCGTACAACATAGATGAGAGAGGTGTTCAGCTGTAGGGGCCACAGAAATCAGAACAGCGGGAGGTAAAGAAATGGAGACAGAATATCAAATCCTTACCATACTGGCGTGGGTCCAGGCAGAGTGTGGCCCCCTCCAGCACGGTAGCATTTTGGCAAATATTCCAGATGTTGAAATAAATAAAGACTGGGAGGGAGGTGAAAGCAGTCACTCCGAGCCAAGCCAGCATGAAGATGTATGTCAGCATGATGAACTGCAATGGCAACAGAGGAACACAGATCATATTTATGTACTGTGTTGATTCACACATTGACCTCTATGTAAGATTGAACATTTTATATTTTCAAAGTTATTTCAAATTACACCTTTTTTTTTTGTTTTTTTGTATATCCTGATACACTTCTATCACTACTATTGCAGAGCGGGTTCCAGGGCTTCTTGAGGGATACACATTGTCTGGTGTGAACCTGTCACCTTTTGGGTTATAAAGTGTTCCCAAGCCACCACATGTTCATTTCTGCTAACCAGTCTTACTCTGGTTTGGACATTTCCATGGGCACAAGATTAGTGCATACAAATTTATTGACCCCAATGACCACAAATACCACAGCATAGCTCATTTCCTTTGCCTCCCTGTGGAGCTTCAGATTTGCGAAGCAATTATATCCAAAAGATAATCTTGTTAAGATTGCTGCAGGCTCTCTGATATGCTGTGTGTGAGAGTGCTCCTAATTTTTTATTGTTATGGCAGTATAATACAATTATTTTGATAGATGTTTTTAATTTCATTTTAGAGCCCTTCAAATGTGACAAAGTATGGGCATTAGGAGTTAAGATTAAGAATCTTTTTTTGAAATAATCTATACAAATGCATGCAAATTAAGAAAATCATTTAGTGCACAGAAGCCCACAATATGTGTTGCTGTCTGATTTGACTTGCTTGCTCAATTCCTACATGTTCAACATATAGAGCTGACTTCTAATTTGCTAACAATCCATAATATTTGATTAAACTTTTGACGGAGCCCAATAACAATGCCTATACTGGGTTTATACTTCCTGTTGAAAAAAAAAACAATACAAAAGGAGCTGGACACATAGCATGAGTGGTGGATGCCACTTACAGAAGCCTTTACCTACTCAATGATGCACCTGACATTTAGATTATCAAGTGATTATTTGAAATGTGCAGCAGCAATGGAAGCTTATACAGAGTAGAAGATATTATTATTATCATTATTATTATTATAGCAATAAACAGTAGGTGTAACGGAATCCAAATCTAAGCTTAATTTGCCAGTTAATGTGCACTGAAATGTTAGTCCTACCCAGGCGCTGACGCAGCGTCCGCAGGTGGTGATCTTGAAGTCTCCATACAGGTCTTTAATGGCTCCACTGGTGAAGAAGCCCTCCACCATCAGCAGGATGCCATAGACGAAGAAAGCCGAAGCAATGCCGTAGATCACATACTTGATAATGTCAATCCTGGAGAATGAATAGAGAAGCACTGAAAACATCCACGACAACACAACGTTACACTTTGTACTTAAAAACGTAACAAGTCTGAATTTGGAGATTTGATGCAGTGTGGAAAATGTAGTGTAGTCTGTGTAAAAGAGCTTATTTAATGTCTTGTTGTCCCCCTTGTGACTATGCAAATTTGCCAATTCATTAGGGTAAATAATATTTTTGTCCAACACCTAAGTCCAGTTTGATCCTTCTCTACTCACATGGTAAAGACGTCCAGTGCATCCACAGGGCTCCGCACCACCTCGAAGTAGTTCTGGAGGATGGTGACGGTTCCAGACAAGGCCTCATGTCCGCAGCCGCAGAACAGAGCCACGCCCGCGTACAGCAAGATGGTGGCTATAAGAGATGGGTACGGTATTCCACCAAGGCATTTGATGCAGCATTCAAGGCATCCTAAAGACAAAGACAAAAATCAACTGTTAGTCAACAAAAGCAGAAAAGGACGGTAAAACTTCTCAAAGAAAACACAGGATGGGCGGACATTTCTGTGTGTTGCGCTGTGACACAAAGTAAGACATGATTCTTACTGATTTGCGGAATTTTAAATAATTAAATAAACCTTTGGTAATGGGCGAATACACTGTACTGCCATTTACTTTTTGAGAATCTCAAATATTCAAATCACAGTCGGGGGACGCAGCCCTGCATGCATGCATGAACACACGACCTCAGAATACAGCGTTCAAAGACCCAAAAGACCCTTTATCTATGCAGTGATCTGGCCTCACATTTCCCCTGTTTTCTTACTTTGTGCAGCATATTCGTTCCATCAGTTTTTCAGCCCTACAGAGGATTCTGACATTTTATTCAGCACTAAAAACTCAGCCTGAGTTTTACATAGCGAGCCTGACCTTTAACCCCATTCTTCTTTGCCCAGCTTCCTGTCGCCGGGAGTCCTTAAGGTGAGTAATCGCTGCTCGGTTTCAACTTCAATCTCCTGTCGCACAGATTGCTCACAGAGAAGCTGAGTCTGTAAATACTAGAGCATGCGAGTGTGTCTGTATGAATTCCTTAGATTTATGTGTGTGTGTGTGTGTGTGTGTGTGTGGGTGGGTGTGGGTGTGTGTGTGTGCGTGTGTGTGGGGGTACTGATTCTGCCATTTCTCAGAGTAACAACAACAGAAGGGGAGTTTATTTCCCGTGGAAGCACCTAACAAAACCAGACTTATAGGGTCTTGCAGTGCATTGCAGTAGATTACCACACAAACGCATTTTTCACAAAGCCCCGACAATTTTGAATCAATTTGTAACTCTTTATTTAAATCTGTATTACAATGGAGAGCAGCTTCCTAAAAATGCATAACGGTATGAAGCCCAAATGGATACGCGCATGTGAAATGCACAGATGTAATTCCATGTTCTTAAGAACATAAAAGTCCTCTCGATCCGTTACGTCACTACCTTGGCCCGAGATTTAATTCATCTGCATTCACACGGCTGTCCTCGTTCAGAAGAGAGACTCCATGACGGCACAGTCGGTTTTCATTGTCATCGTTGTAGAGATAGTAAAATATTTCAGGATCGTTCATCAATCATCATGTTTTCAGCATCATCTCCTTCATGGTTATCTCACTATCTGTTCACCTGTGTTACAAAGCAGGAGCCTGAACAAATACCCCCCCTTCCCCTTCTCCTCCGCCACCTCCTCCTCCTCCTCAACTCTCTGCTTCTGACTCTGATCCAAACCTGAGTGGAATACCAAGTAGCTGGTCCGCCTGCTGGGCTGTGCCGAACACTCAGACACTTGGTGCAACTCCGTCCCTCGCCTAGATTATCTGCATCCTCGCTGATGTAATCCAGTGCTAGACTGTGGAAGGTCTATTCTGCCTTCTTACTTTATTTTTAACCTCTTTTGTCCAGGAAAGCTTTATAAAGATAAAAATATCTATAGCTATTTCCCAAAAACCTCTGCAGCTTTTCTCACTAATTGGAATCCACTCAGGTCAGCTGCAGTTTTGAGAAATATAAATATCTCACTTGAAGTAGTCTTCAGTTTGGTTTTAAATGCCTGTTTGGACATGGTTCTGGAGGTTTTCTGGCCTCAGTTGTGCACAGTTGGAAATGTGCCCAATTTCTGCTCAAGCGGAGGTACACGCCTCGATATGTGAGATTTCTGTAGGTTTTCGTCTAAGTAACAGGGTTGGGTTGCTGTGAGGGCAACTGTTTGCTGTTGGCTGGGACATTACCTGGCAAGGGGTTATCAAGTGCAGGAGACGCCTCACCTGTCAGGTCCTGACGGAGCCATCTGACATCCAGTCACAGGCGCCATCACACCAATTCACACCTCCATTTGTGTGACTCTGTCAACCTGGAGTAGGTTTAAATGGATGGGACTCCCTATCAGCCAGTACAACTGGTGCCGTCTCATGGATGACTGGTGAAATTACTCCAGTGAAACAATTTAAGCGCAATGCATGGTGTAGTTATGATCGTCATAAGGAGCAATGGCAATCCCCCTGTGTCAGACAATTTATTTTGTCATTACTTACTCAACTTGTCTGCACAGTTCTTAGTTGTTTCCGGGAATCATTTTGGATATTTTGCTTTTAATCAAAGGTGGATTTATGTAAATTGATTGCAGCAGTGTCTATGATTTTTTTATTCAAAATGCAAAATCTCTTTCAGTCTTTCAATAAGTCAAGACTGTAAGTGATTCTGTCACCACTCCTTCTCTTAGTCTCATTATCTCGAGTTGCCTTATCATTTCAGGCAGTGACAGGATTTAGTGATGCCATGTTGTTATCTGACAGGATGAGTCACATTTACCCTCCATGCTCTGGGTCAGTGTGCTTGTTTTAAGCGAGTGTAAAAGATCCAACTGTCCCCTCATATGAATACTGAGCAAAACACACAAGTGGATAGATGATTAAATACTGTAGATTGGCAGTTATTTTTGCCTCAATGTCATATGTGAGCAAAAACGGTTTGGGTTTGTCATGAAGCATCCTAGTGGAGAACGTGAGAACTTTATAAAAGTACACTATTCATTGTCATTTGTCCAGTTTTTTTGTATTTAATCTCAAAATTGGGTTTTTGTTTGCTGAAGTAAGATACATATTCTTTTACTCGTCACCTGGAGTCGGAGCAGTTACTACAACCTTGCATGGGGATCACGCCGTTTTCATTTTAGAGAAAATTCATGTTGTTTTTCTTTTCCCTACCTTTGAGACATGCTGTTTAAATTTGGTGCTGTAGAAGTTGGGAGCCTGTGCTCTACATGGATGGAGATGAGCAGAAATATAATTTATTTATGTCATGGCCTCAATCAAGGTTTATTACCGCTGCATTATTTACATTTCTGCAGACAGATTAAACCGGTTGGAGCTGACAGCTTGCATAAAGCATATTTTACTTTTCCCTGATGTACAACAGCGCAAATCAAATCAAAAGTCAGGTGTAATTACTGCTTATTGCAGACACAAAGGACAGACCTGGCTGGCTGGTTTGCATTATAATAGTTTTGCGGGCAACAACTAAATAAGTCGTCTTGAGACTTGACTGAAAGGAAGTCTTGTTTCCATGGAAACAGTTGAAAATGAAGTCACAGGGTAAGACGGAAGCATTAGTGAGTGGATGTAACCAGAGTGATGTTTTATTAAATGTCTGGGAAACAGGTCCGATAAAGAGAGGCGTAATAAGAAAGCAAATTAAATGAACTTTTACTTTTGAATAGTAAATGTTATATAATGATCTACAAAATATGGATCAATTCAATCAAGGCTGCGGTATTGTTTTCTCTGTTTTTAATCTTACATTCTAGCATGTTTCACAAATATTTTGAAGATAATTAAAGCCCATGCTATGATTGCTCCATGGCTGTTGTGATGCAGTGTTTGATTAATGCAGTGCGGACATGTTTCAGCTAATCATTATCTGATACATGTCCTCACTGCATTAGGCGAAACCTCCTCTCATACCAGCACATCCTCTCATTTCCTCTCCGTAACTCTTCATTGATCTTAACTGACTCCAGATCGAGCTGGTGAAAGATGGCAAGTGGTGGTGCGTTGGTGACTCGGAGAGCTACTAGGATGCTTGATCCATAATTTAGAAGCGGCACAGTGCAGCAGAGCACAAGCCTCTCACATTCATTATTCATGCTTTCTGCTTAGCCCAACATTACCTGCGATGAAAATAAAGGATCCCCTGCTTGATGAGGAGTCGCAAATATTTGAATTGATCTTGCTCACAGGTGTAGTACTGCTCGTCTTCTGAAGCACTGACCCACAGCAAGTCAAGTTGGGAATTTAGCATAAACAATCAGCTTCTTTAAACACACCCATAGAAGCGATGATGAATACTCTTATATGTGCTCATTACTTGGTTTTGGTTAAGCAGGAAGCGATGGGGATATTCTAGTGTTTTGAATATTGTAAGTATTTGTTTTCGTGGCAGAATAGGCAAATTGCTTTTTTATATTATTACAGTCTGGAGGCTATCCCCAAAGCATTGATGGTTCATGAGTTTAAAAACCTTTAAAAATAGTTAATTGTTTTGAAGTAAAACTCAGATTTAATTGCTTTTGCTCCATATGTGTCTCTTAACAAAGACAAAACAACTAAGGATATTTTCCCTCTGAGTGTTAATCAAATAAATAACACTTGCCAAAATTGGAAATCTGGCAACATGAGGATTAGTATAATGGATTTTGAACAAAGAGTTAGGATTTCAAGAGACGGTGGGGTTTTTAGATTTTCATCCTCCACACAAAAAAGCCTCTGTTTAAAAAAAAAAAAAAAAGTGAAGCCTACATGACCCCAAACACTGAGGTCCAATCAACAGAAGGCATCTCGCTAATACAAAGAGAAAGGATGACCCCCTGCCAAGGCCCCTCCCACCTCCTACTTCTCCTCCATCTGTCAGTGTCATATCCGACAGGCAAAAGGGACACACACACAAACACACTCTCAAGTTATCCTTAAAAAAATGCTTGGAGCTAAATGACATGATTCAAAGAAAGCATGACTCTTAACATCCGGGAGACGGGGGTTAATTAACGAAGGATGTGCTGCCCCTTTAAGGCTCCAATGAGTTTGATCATATTTAGAATTACAATATGTCACTTGATTTTTTTTTCTCACTTTACTAAAGTTCATCAGTTGCCTTAGATTTGTATTTTACCAGGTTTAAAAAATATATATATATGTTTTACCAGTGAATAGTGATTAAAGCAGTCGATATACTTTATTGTAATTTATTGGATTGTTTTCACCTAAATGGATCTGTTTGACTGCAGCATATTTTAAAGAGCCACCAAATATCTCCCAGATGTACCTTAATTAATTTGTTTAAAATGTCAGAAATAAAATTGAGAAAAGCAGGAGATCTCCATATTTGAGAGGCTGGACCAATCATTTTTTCTGCCATTTTTGCAAGAAAAATGACTCGATTAATCTAATATGAAAATATGTTTGCAATTTTTTTATCTAGTCGATTAATCTTTGCAGCTCTAATGATGTGGACTGTATCAGTGTCAGCAAATAACTCTCCAAATGTAAAACTTGCATTGATGCAAAACTTTTTGGCCTGTCAGTAATTTGTGTTATTTGTGACAAAGCAGTGGAGATGAGAGGGACAGACTGCAGAGGCAGACACATTGAACTTGACATCATGTTTTTGAATGAAACTGTTTGCAGTTGCTGTAACTTGTAACTTAAATATTGCTGTTTAACTGAGCTTAGCAACGTAAGCAAAGTTGTCTTTACTACCTTCGCTTCGTTTGGCCCAATGGCATCAGCGACACACTAAATACTCTCAGAACTGTCACTTTTTTTACTCCACTGGGGGGTGAGATGAGAGGCAATAAACACATATGTCTGTTTTATCCTTAAGAGATAAAAATAGATAAATAAATAAAAAAAAAATAAAAACTGATTTCACAGAGATATATTCATAGACAAAAATATCATAAAAGTGCTATTTTCCACAGTCAGCAGAATATAATATTAAAGTAATATTGGGTTGATACAGAATAATTGTTTTAAAGATGCTATTGACAATGATTGTATGTCTTTGTTGATGCATCTCTAATTAAAATGGTTCTTTTCTTTACAAGAATACAGGCTTTACTTTTTATGAAGTTATAGCCACAGAGAACATTAATAAGATGCTGTGTTAGAGGAGGAAATTAACAAAATTAAGGGGGTCACAGGAAAGAAAAGGATCAAATTTTATGTCTGCCGCATGTTGACTTCACATACACCACAAGACATCTAATCAGACTCCATTTTTGCGCATTTCACTAGCAGTTATTAGTTCCTTGTTACCAGAGGAGTTGTGTATGGGGGTGGGGTGGCAGTGAGCCTGGTCCTAGAGAGAGGGGGGGGGGGGGGGGGGGGAGAGGGAGATCTCAGTGGGGGGATGGTGTGTCTGTGTCAGTCTGAGAGTAATGGGTGAATACATGTCTCGTTGCTTTCCTATATTTAATGCGCAGCCCCCCTTCCCCTGAAGCGAGCAGGTTTTTTCAGCTCCCACACGCCCCCATCTCCTCTGCGCATGTTTAATCAACCAGTATGGTTGCCATGTCAACCGCAGTGCAAAATCTGAGAATAGACCGGGTACTTCAGAGCCATGACCCACTTACTGTATGTCAACAAATTCAGTGGGACAATAGTGACTGAGACACATTACACAGATAACCCCTCTGGGCGAAAAGGACGTTACAGGCCAGGTCTAAAAGCTCAGCCACTGATTTCCGCTCTTTCTTTTTCACTGAGAGACGGAGGAGTCTGAACCCGACTGCGTGACTGCTGATCAGGGACGGGTCTTTTGTCTGTGCCGAGTTCACTCCAGGAACCGTGGAGCTAATGTCAAAAACTCCGAAGAAGAGACGAGGGTTGTTCTTTTACTTTCAATTTGTACATTTTAAGCGTGCAGCTAGGTGAAATCAGCTTAAATGTTTTAATGGCCAACATTATAGGCGGCAAGCACCAAGGCGTGGTTGTGATTTAAGTCACGGCTCCTAAACAATAGAACATAATAACAACCTGTCTTCAGTACGTGATTGACTGTGACACCAACCAAATTAATTTTTTTGTTTCCACATACATTGTACTTTGAATAACCTAAACATTTTTAGCTTGATCCAGATTTCTTTCTTTCTCTTTTGTATCTTTTGAAATGAGAGAACCTTTTTATTAGGTTTTCCATCTCTCAATATATAAATATGTATATTGGAGTCCTAGTATTAAAACAGGATGTTGCAAAATCGCTATCATCTTGAAGGGCTGCCTTATCATATTATGATTTTACGATATCATCATTGCAAGAACCCAGAAGGCCTCTTCGGGAATGGTGTCAAACACCTTTTTTATCCTGTGTCTTAAAATCTATACTATGGAGTTATTCCTGTGAGAACAATAAGAAAACCCCTCAAAAGTTCTCCACTGATAGCTCCAACAAATTTCATGAGAACAATTGGTGGAACTCCCTTGACTTCATCTGGGCCGGGGCAGGTTAGGATTCAGAACTACGAGTGAGAGAGGGAGGGAGAAGGGTTAAGTGCTGTAGCATGAGCAGAACTCACTGAGCAACGATACTGTACTGTGAGTTGAAGCTATTATGTCAGAGTGGTGTAGCGCAAACCCTCAAATAAAGCCAATTTAATTCTTCAGGGATAGCAGCAAGATGACCAACCCCACTAAGCTACAAGAAAACTCTTGGAAATAAAGGAATTCATTCATGAATGTTGTACAAATGAATAATCATTTCAAAAAATAACTATGCACGATAAATGTACCATCTTAAATGAAAAATCAAGGGTAGTCCTGTAAACCAACAAGCTTCCAAGCGAACCACGTCACCTGCATTCAAAGCTGCCTCTTGTGAATTCCCCGTGCCCTAACCTCAATGCAAATTTGACATTTATTATGGGAGCTTTTAATTCAAAGTGCACGAAACCCGGTGAACCATTACAAAATGGAGCGAAACGCGAACAACTTCCACCTTGTGATTGTGTCTGCTGTGTCCATGCCATGTTATTTGACGAATTCTGCCGACATTTCTCGTCATGTAACATCTTGCCAAGTTAGTATCCTGATCAAACTGATCAAACAGAAGGACAAGCGGTGCCTTGCCGAGTAGATTCTTGGCTCAGGAAATGCGAACAGGTGTGCCTTTCTCAGTTTTTCCATTCAGTCACAATTTACAACACCAGGGTGAACAATCTCCAGAATGTTTATGGTTTATTCTTTAAAATGTATTGCCCATCTCGTGCTAATTTGCAGAACCACTCTAGAAATCATTTCAGCTCTGTGTTCACATTAGTGAAAGCTTCCTTTTTCCACCATAGGGCGTTGGTTGGCTCCCTGTGGCTGATTGGGCCCCTGTGCTACATAGCGTGCACTGCTCCGTTTGGCTAGCAGCTGAAGTGAGCAGTGCCCACCTGCTGCATCTGACTCATAATCCGAGATTGGACATTGGCGTGCTGTGAGTGCACTCATTGACACCTACACCTTTTCTGGTGGTGAACGTACCTATTTGCAGTTTATTTGGGTGAAATTATATTAAATAGACTTTTAACAGAGGCATACATTTCTAATAGATAGTAAACGTAATACACCGTTGGCAATAACAGCCCCTATAAATGTCGAGGCAGAGAGGCCCTCTCATAGGTAAACAATGTTTTGTGTGACATTCATAGGCTTTTAAAATTGTCATGGCTGCACACAAATATTGTTATTGTTTTGCTGTGAGCAATGTTGGCTTGAATGTTCGGCCCAACATCTGACTTGATCTTTGATGGGACTGTCGTTTTCATCTCGGCAACAGAAGCCCGCTTTTCATGCTTTTGTGAGAATTTTCTTCACTTTTTTACTGACCCGTTTCTTATCATGTGTAATTGTAGAGCTGGGGTTTAACCTGAGCAACGAACAATGTTCCTTAAAAAACGGTTACGGATATATACAGAATGATGGGCATAAAATCAAAGTGACATGGAACGAAACCCGACAGGGTGGCTTTATTGTTCATCATGCTTCATCAGAGCAATCATTTCAATCATCTGTTGTCTTCAGTAACCAGGAACGGAGCTGACAGTTTCCAAGTCTCACATGGTTAGGTGATCAGTGAGCCCTGCTACCTTGTTCTATTATCTAACATATCTATCTTACATTGAGCAATGCTTTATTAACCAATAAATCTCCTGAAATGTGTCATGATCGTATTGTAGTCTGGTAATAAATGGGGACCTGTCTTTAAATCTACCGACATCCCTTCATTTTCACTCGCAGGGAAACATCCTTTTGAAGGTTAGGCTATGCATCTCACTGTGTCACCTACTGTAGTAAGGCCTTAGCCTTTAGCTGGCCTTATCGAACTTCAAATTGGTTCAAACTTTCACTCTCCATATGGTTCTTTTTTTTTTTTTAGCATATTATACACTTTGTCAGTCAGAAAAAAACATCTGTTACCCATCATCTTTGAAGGCTTTCATTGTCTCCACGATAGCATATGTACATCTTCATTATAGAAATGTTTTAAATCATAACAGTTCGTTCAAGTAATGAACTACTCAAGAGTTATGAAGAAAAATGTTGGAAGGAAATCCTTTAAGTTACTCAAAGAAACAAATCCGAAATGCTCTTGTTTGAGGTCACTTGTGGGCAATGATTCATGACGACACGTCGGGCTGGTGGCTGCATACATTTGTCTGGCAGCTGAACCACATTGAACGTCAGCTTCTGAGGTAACAGGTTGGACATTTACTTTTTAACACACTCATTTGTAATGGAGGGAATGTTTACAGCAGTATTACAGGGGAAACGTCAGCCATAAACGGCATGTACAGCAGAGGGTATGTGCTTATATTTCTTCTTTCCGTATGCATCTGACATTTTATCCTGAACCTCTTTTCCCTGCTTGAGTTTGAATCCCAGGGCCAACCTTTCTATCTATGAAACTTTTATCAAGTGGCAAAAATAAAAAAACAATTACGTCATCTACAAAAAAAAAAGAAGCAAAAATTGACGTTTCTCTTTTGCGCCTCTGAAATGGTTTGTGCCGACCAACCCTGACAGCACTTGACAACACAATAAATCTATAGTCCTCTGTTTGCATGTTTTACAATCTTCTAGATACTCAGAAGAAAAGGTTTGCCAGTGACAGAGCTTGCAGTATATGAGTGCGCAATAACTCTTTACAAACCTGAGCGTGGCCTAAATGAATGGACGTGGCATAGAGAAATGCATGCACAGCTTGCATGGCTGCATCTTTCAGTTGGGTGAGCATTTGTGTTAGTGGCCAGAGCCTGACAGATTTTGCTTTCTGAACAGGGATGCCTGAGAACACACCTAGTAATGGCGACCAAGAAGTATTTGATCAAAATCTGTAAGACGGTCCATATGCCTAACATTTCAAATTGTCATGGAAACAGCGCCGTCATGAATGATCTTGCAGCAATATTGTCAATCCCTTCGATCCACGAGGAACAAGATAGAATCCCTCCATCGCTATTGGATATGCATAACTAATATATAATCAAACATTATTTTCTCTTTTGTCTTCTACTCAATTTCTGTCAGTCTGATTCTGCCTTTGTACCTCTGTCTGTCTCTCAGACACAGGGAACTATTCCTGTGTTACTGAAATGTCATCAGCAGGAGTGGGTGAAGAGAGAATAGATAATGACTACACTTGGCCACTGTCATGGCAACTGTTTCAGCTCATATGTGTGTGCCTGTGAGGTTGCAGGGAGGCGAGGCGGGAGGGAAGAGAAACACAAACATGTGAAGCCATGCCTGCCACATGAAGTGAATCTGAGAGGGAGGGAGGAAGGGAGGCAGAGACAAAGGTGTGTTCTACCATATATGATAACAGCATCCTGTCAGCCTCTACTCATGTTTCATCACGGGGGGAGCTTTAGAAGTAACACCATGTTGCAGTCCACTTGTAAACAAATATATACTCCTGCTGTATTGCTTTTGTGCCTCCCAACTATACACTAAATCATTCATGCAGAGAAAAGGTGGAGGTGGTGGAGGGGTTGTGTGAAGTAAAAATATCAATTCCACTTTAGACAAAGCAAACACTGCGAAAGAACGAGAGAACCCCCCCCCCCTGCATCAAATCCACACTGAATGTCGCGAACACACTGCTGCAAGATGCGTCTGTGTGTTTGTACACAAAGGACAGAACCTGAAAGCTGATGGATTAATGAGTGCAGGAGCTCGGTTTGCTTCTTCACTCTTCGTGTTTCCCTCTCAGTCATCACGACAAGCATGAAACCCTTGTCAAGCAAACAAAGACAGTCCATCCCTCGCTGAAGCGGTTCACACCCCTCTGACTACCCAAACAGCACATATAGACGTGCACTCTTCACTGGAGTGCTGACACTCAATGGACAAAGGAATTACCACAAACAGCTGCTCGCCTATTCATGAAGGAAAAGGCTAACATTTGTGCAATTGTCTCTGCAGAGGCACCACTGCACGCTGACAAAAAAAAAAAAAAAGCCTGTGTCAGATTTACTTAAGGAAATCTCTCCAAACATGCGAAGAAAGACTTTCTTACCTTTCTGGGTCTGCCCCTCATCCATGTCTTCTTCCATTGTGCTGTTTCTGTTTTCAGATCAACAAGAGATGTGTGAAAGAAAATGCCTGTTTGGGCAGATTCAAAACCTTTTTTTTTTTTTTTTTTTTTTTTTTTCTTTTTTTCTATTTTTAAGAGGTAGTCCACAGAGCACTTCACTTTCTTTCCCTCTGTCTGACTTTTCCAATGTCTCTAGACGTCCCTACTGAACACCGTGATTGCCTGTCAGTTGTGGTTTCTGTCAAGCGTCCGGGCGATGCGAGGATCACTGAGTCTTTGTGGTGCTGTCCATTGCGAGCTGCCGTGGCAAGTGCTGAAAACCTCCTTGGTCCCTGGTGGAGGAGGAGGAGGGGAGTAGGGGAGGGCTGGATGGAGCAGAGGGTGGTCTCTATGGTGGGCAGGAAAGCGCATGTGCGACATGGGGGGGGGGGTGCAGTTGAAGAGGCAGGAGTTTGAGAAATTTGGAATTAAAACAGTGAACGCACTATTGGAGTAGAAACTGAGCAGTGAATATAGACCTTTAGACTGTGTCATATTTAGACAGGGGGGTTCACGAGGGTGGGTCACAATTAATTGGCCCACCTTAAACACCCCTTATTCTCAGACAGAATGGTTAAGTCTGTCGCTGACTCTACTGCATTAACTCAACCTCTCCTTAAATAAAGGGGGGGACATCTGATTTTGAAATGGGATTCTCCTAATCTTATTAGTCACACAGATTCAATTATACGATCACCAAGGAGGTGTCATTGGATTCCTATCTTGTAAATGCATGCTATATGTGTAGACATGCACTGAATAAGAAAGGTGTTGCCCATTTTTGGTGATTTTTAAGATTCACACTCAAGGATTATGTGGCCTACTGTGGGTTTTTAGATTTTACAGCTCATGGTGTTATGTAACTCTTTGGATAGCCAATGAAGTGCTACTTTTCCTAATTCCCAAAAACTTGACATTTTTGGGAAATATGCCTTCAGGCTTCTGTTTAAGACCTGCACATGTGTTTACACTGTACAAGAAGATGTCCATGTTGAATTCCATATTGAATATAATGTCATGCATCTGTGCAAAACGTTTTGAGTAGCAGGCAGTGTGGCAGCGTTACAACTAATGCACATGAAATGTCAGTATTTTCCGAAATGCACGAGTCATAATGTAATACAATATCCACAGAACTGATAACTCAAGATTCAGGAGATTCCAGATTTGCTTCTTTATTGCCATTTTAACGTAGTCAATAGGAATTTGGTTTGGTAAACTCGCACAAGGCGGCTAGTACCTTTACACTGAGGAAGACCAAAAGCCAAACAACATAACACATATATAGACACATTGAGTGGTGGATGGAGGGGGAGGCACAGATGAATAATTGGAAGATCATTGAGATACATTGAGTTGCTGTGGGAGGAAATGTGCTGTATAAATAGGATCTGACTTGACTTGAAGTACAGGCAGATGGGTGTATGGATGGATGATCAGACAGGTGGATTAGATGAAACTTTAATGATCCCTGTGGGGAAATTGAGCTTCCGCTGTAGCAGAGAACTGGAAAGCAGTCAAGAAAGAGACCATTAAAGAAGTCTGAAAAAGATCTAAGTAAACACATTGACTTAAATAGATTGTAAATAATACAGGGATGGATTGTAGCATGGAAAGACCAATTTCAACAGATGGAAATTGCTTTTAGAGTGATGGTTTGACCTTTCAGTCCCTAATTGTCAAATAAGGTAGTGAATATGGTGGCAATCTACAGCTTTACTGGTGCGGGAACATCTTCTAAATGATCTTGTCCTTGTCCTAATCTAACAGCTTAAATTGAAGGCCTTCAAGAGGAACTGCACCATCATCTTGATTGTGGTCTTTGTTTTTGGTAATTATGCTAATGTTTCAAAATTAATGTAATGATTTATTGATGCTAAAATGTAATGCTTTATTAATGTTTTATTGCTTAATGCAACATCTTGAATTAATAATTAACTTAGCCTTCTGTAGCATATTTTCCAACCAAATGGTCTACCCTCCCGTGTCCACTATGTACCTTGTACCGGCTTTTTGGTCGCCATTCTTTCTGATGGTTGGTCAGTTTGGCAGGTTTTTTATTAGACAGAATTCATGGAACCTGCCAATTACAGCGAGGAGGAATCAAAGCAAATGTTTCCAGTTGCTGTAAAATTAGCCAAGATTGCATTAACTTTATCTGCCTCATGGTGTCTTCGTCTTTGCTCTTTTATAACAGTGAAGAACATGACAAATAGGCTACTGACTGGGCATCATGTTTGAGTATGTTTTGCCTTTAAGTATTACATTAACCTCTCCTAGTGTAGATTCATTTTTGGTAGGTGTTTGATATCTGTCTACATCAGTCTCCTCATACACATTTAGCCTCGTATCTTGTATGGTTATTTCCTGTAGTTTGTTTTTGTTTTTTCTGAATTTTATAGTTTTAAATAAGCTCCAAATGTACATGTTATAAATGCGCTCACTTTGAAGTATAGAGGAAAAGGTTAATATCGTATAACTGCTTCTATACATTTGTATTCTGCTTTTAGTGGCTCATTGTACTACAAGGTATTGTTGGGAATGACAAACTGTGTGCTGAGAAGAGTAAATGCAGGGCAGTATGTAAGACATTTTCTTTTTCCGCTTTTGACACAAAATATATTTCGCCCTTGTCTCATGTTGTATTTTCACTTTTACGTACCTTCCTGTGGTCAATGCCCTTTCTATTGTGAGTCTAATACTAGCTGGCTTGCTCTTTGTGAGGGAGAGTGCTGCAGTTTTAGCATGTAAAGGGTATTGTTGTCTCTTGCTCGCACTGTACAGAGGTATTTAAGCCTCACTATTCGTCTGCTTAGTAGCCTAATAAAGTCAGGTTGCTGAAATGTATTGGGCTGAAGCAGATGTTTATTTTCCCCATGACAGTTAATTAAGAAACAGAAACGTAATTACAAGCCCACTGTGTTATCTTGGGATGTTTTAGATCTAAATTTTTATTTTACACATCACATTAAGTCTTTAGTTTTGAGTATTGCTCTTTACAAAATGTTTATAATGCATATGATTAAACAAACAACAACCGTAAATAGCAGTAATGACATTGAGTCTTTCAGTGAAGGCTGAATTGAGTTTCAATGAATAATTGCTCATTACTCGTACTCATTTGCACTTTATTAGCTATAGTCTCCTGAGATTAAAAAAATGAACAACAACAGGGGCCAGCAGCTTGTTGGTGAGTAATGTATTTTCAACTTAATTGAAAATATGTAAATGAATAAAAGCAGTTTATTAGTGGATACGGAATAAATACATATAGATATCAGAATCTGACACGTACATGACTTTTCACACAATTGTGTGCATGCCGACGTACAGACACACAAAGTGCCCCGCCCTTGGCCTGGATAACATGGCCACACACTAGCTTAAAATGGCTTTGTTAATAGGGGTGGGAGATTTTCTGTGGGGGGAAAGGGGGAGGGCTTTTTTTCTTGGGGAATCCTTAGCTTACAAAGACTCACAATACCCCCTCCACGGCTAGTCGTGTTCCTGTCTGTGCTTCCAACAAGGCACTGAACCCCCCCACTACTACTTACCCTCGCCTTCGCCACTAGAGCTCTTTTCACACTGTGGGTACCATGATGCCGATAGGAAAAATCAGCAGATGGTGAAAGACTTTCCTGGGGCATTTTAAGCATTCCTCGGTTTCTAACATCAATTGCCTGGCACCTCTCATTTCCTTCACAAATGCTATCTGTGTTTTGTACAAACATACACAAAGTGTGTGTTTTTGTCTTGAATGAATAGGCTTGCATTTTTTGTTGTTGTTGTATGCATGCGTGTGGAACTTGAAATCCTACAGCCACCGCCTGTGCTCATGACCAACAGAAGGAGCCAAAGAAGCTCACAGTAAGCTTATTAATGGCTCCTGGTCGCTCTCCAGTATGGGCTTGCTAGTTGCCATAGCAACCAGGACCTAGATATTGTTCATTAGACGAGGCGTGTAGATGTAGAATAAATATAAACATCACCCTGTAACCCCTGGCCGGTGCTTTTTTATGTAAAGCAGCCCATCTCACTTATAGTGTTTGGGTTCATTTATTGTGTGTTATAAAAAAAGAATGTATCAGGACTATTCTGTTGGTATGCATTTCATTTGTCATGTTGCATTTATATGGTTTCACTTGCTGCTGACTTCAGAATCTTTATTTATTTGTTTATCAGTACAAACCAAGGCAGCTGAATGTAAAGCTCGACACTGAAAATCCAAATTCCGATGCTCATCTCCCAGCGCTGCAGAAATCAACAGGCGACAGCGCTTCTTCGTCTTAAGTGCTGATGTGTGTTCACGCCCAGTCAAGCTGATGGAAATCAAAAGACACTGAAAGATTAAGGAGGTCAGGTTTTACAGCTCCAGGGAGGCAGGGAAAGAGGCTTTAACAGCCATTGACTACCATAGAAAAGGGATGGGCGACTTTCAAAGAGACCACAAGATATATTATTATGGGCTGGTGGATTTGTTCAAATGTCAGAAATCCAGTCTTACGCTCATAAAATGTTTGATAGATTGATTTTTTTATAATTTTAATATAATAATAATAATATAAAAAATAAAATAATAATTTAATATAATTGTTATACTTTTGCAACATTTAGATGTTGTAATTGTTTTATTTTGCAGTTTAACTAAATGATGCTCTCCTCCACAAAGTCAAATGATGGCGTATTGTTATGGCAGCATTAAATCTCATGGTCATCTGTAGCTAACAGTCTTTAGAGTCTGTGGAGATCATATCATTACAGCTTTGTCCTATCTCTCTATTGAAAGCAGGCTCTTAGACCACATGAGAAGCCAGGCAGTCAGCCAGAAACACTTATCATCCTGTCATCCGTTTTTCACGAGCTTCACAGCTCAATTGTACTGTACACTGAGCATCCACGAGTGCTTGGAGATTTGGGGCCAACAGAGAGATCTCAATCTCAAAGGGAATCTGAGTGGCTTTGGCACCAGAAAATAACTAAATAATGTTTTCAACTAACTATGCAAAAATAAGCACACAATGGAGAAAATAATATCATTTGTTTTGCAAGCTTATCATGAATGTTTTCTTGTGTTGTTTTCAGAAATTCATTGGTTAGAAACTAGACACCTAAAAGGATAATTGCACTATTCAGTTAAATACTAATGGGTTGTTAATGCAGGTTAGAGCTGAAGGGTTCCCTTACCAGTCAGGTAAATACTGTACATTGTACATTTGGTTTATACATAATTAATTGCATATATACATGCAGTGTTTAATGTAGCACCAGCAGTAACCATAAAGCACATTAGTGAGTTAGTTTAGTTTTACATCACCAGACACGTCTGGTAATGCTGATTGATTGTGTGCATAGTAGCAGCCGGCGAAGGACCAGAGTAAGGACAAGACAATTCTGCAGTTGTTTCATAGTTAATTATATACAGCCTATGCGTTTTTGTTTATCCCCATTTGTAGATGTTTTTGCATCTACAATGGGGAAAAGGAACAAAAAACAAAAAGTAAAAAAACATACAATTTTATTGGCTTCAACCAAAAAGTGATCTTGATAGTCCTCAAAGATAAATCTTACACAATACATTACGTTGTAGGAAGCTGTTGTTTTACCCCAGAAAAAAAGAACATCAACCACCTGACCACGAGCAGAATTACTGGTCTCAGGACAGGAACTTAGTCGGCACAGGTAAGGTGATGTGACACAGCCCTGAGGTGATCCAATGAAGAGGCACAACATATGTTGCCATTAACGCTGAGCAGCTTCCTCTCCAGTAATCCAGTATTCATCCAACAAACTCAGGATCCATGTAAAGATTGGACAGTCATTTTCTAGAGAAAGTCCTGCATTCAAAACTTAAGTACAAGTACAACAGTAGTGGCATCAAAATATATACTTAAAATATACATAAAGTACTCATACAGAATGTCCCCTTTCATAATCATATGTATTATAATATTGGATTATAATTATTGATGCTATGCTATTTATGATTAATGCGTTCATCATTTCAATGTTGCAGCAGGTAAAGGTGGGGCTAATTGTAATTACTTTAGCTTAATCTAATACAGGGTATCATCCTTTATTAGTTGATTTATATTTTGTACTAATAATCTACATCTGCAAAGTAACTACTAACTAAAGTCATCAAACAAATGTAGTGTAGTAAAAAGTGCAAGCTTTGCCTCTTCAAATGTAGTGTGGTAGAAGTATAAAGTAGCATAAAATAGAAATAGTCAAGTACAAGTACTAAAAAATGTACTTCAGTACAGTACTTGAGTTACTTGAGCATTTAGTTACTTTCTACTGCTGGGAATGGGTTATGTTAAAACTAGAGGAGGACATTTAAAGACAGACCAGCATGACTTTAGGGCCCTCCAGATGCTTAGAAATTAAAACAGGGCAAGTGAGTGAACAATTCTTCTTGTGTTCCAGTATGCAAACAATGTGTGATCGAATATATTCCCACGACCATTTGTTTTTTTATTTAGTAAAATATCATAACTGAAATGAGGGACAATGCTATACAATCAGTATCACAGGTATGGTACTTTTACCCACAATTAGCTCCTTCTGCTGCTCTAGATGGCACAAGATGTGTCGACACATTTCATTTGTGTTATCGTGGATAAAGTTTTATTGAGTTATTCACAGCCTTCAGTCATCAACACCTTTTCAAAAGGTCAGCGATTCATCGTTCATTTTTCCTAAAATATAGACACTCCAATCATCTATTCAACCAAGGGCTAGAACTTTTGGAACGTTAATAATTCAATGAGAAATAAGAAAAAAGATTAACATAGTGGCATTTAAGTCCAAAGTGAAGAACACAAACATGAACAGTAAGGCCAGTCAGTTTCTGCTGCATGCACTGATTTATGTCTTCTTTATTTCAATGGTGCACCTACAGTACAGCAGTGCATTCCAGACTGAACCGGTTAAGAGAGCTCTGCTCATGACTCAATGCTGCCACCTACTGGTATAAACTGACATAGCCCAAACTTGCTAGAGTCACTGATATAAACCAGAACAAACAGTAATGTCCTCTGTCTTTCAAAACAAATTACACTCCAGTAAATACTTTTGAGGCATAATAGTTTAAATGGGCTATTTTTTGAATAATAATAAAAAAAACACCATATCAATACATCAAGTGACACACACACACACATAACATTACAATAATTGAGCACAGATCTCCATCTAGTTCCTTTTAATAGTTAACCAGGGAGCGTCTGACAGGCTGGTGCACCTGTATCTCTTTAAAGCAAACCGCAGCTCCACTCCATGTCGACGAGGAGTGCAACTCTAAAATGAAAGAAATTGGAAAATAGATTGAGTAGATTGAATAGATTAGACAATACTGTATCTCAAAACAAGACTGTCATGATGTGCCAAAAACATTAGAATCTTCTACACCCAAAGGATGCATTTGAGCACATTTGCAGAAGCAACATTCTCTGCTGAATATTGTTGAGAGAGAATACAAAACTTAACACTTACTTGATGTAGAGTCTCCTGATGAAGCAAAGCACTCATCATCGCGGCTTGATGGCATAAGATTCTTGGCTGCAAGCCGACCCAGATTAGGTATCACTTTAAAACGTCCTGTCACCAAACCAAAGCAATGGAGAAAAACCACACAAAAAATGTAAAATATCACTTTATATTTGCCTCCACAGAAAGTCCAGAATCACACCTGGTGGACTCACCAGGGTTAGACGCCCTCTCTGCAGCCTTGTGCTCCAGGTGCCTGTGGAGGATGACTTCTGTCTTCCTCTGGTTGGTGCTGATGTCGGGCTTAGCCATGATCTCTGTTATTCCCAGGTTGTTCTTGATGGCCTTGCAGGCTGTGGAGCGGGCCAGTGCGGGCAGAAGCTCCTGGTAGTCTCGGTCAGTGAAGTCTGACTCTGGGCCCTGAACGTCTCTGATGCTGAGAAGGGAGATTTAAAAAGATTAGAATACCTACCAGGTGACAACCTCCGGTTCTTAAAAGCCAATGCAAAAGTATCTTAAACTTGCATTATTTCTAATGGCCCATCTTTTGCACTCCTCTGGTTGCAAAAAGAAGTCCGATTGTATAGAAGTCTATGAGAAAATGACCCTACTTCTCACTTGATTTATTACCTCAGTAAACATGAGTTTATGTTCTCAATCGCTAGTTTCAACTTTTCTTCGAGACAGCATGATGTGCATTTTGTAAATGATGGTCCCATTTAACAGTAAAACAGAGGATAAAGCAGCATACGCTTCAGAGCGTGGCTACATTGACAAGTCGCTACAATGGTTTTGTGCTGAGTATTGTGCATGTTTTCGTCTTAGAACTTTAACCCTTTCACAGTGTGTTTTCAGCTCATGAAAGTTAATTGTAACGCTTTAGTCGCCTGAAAATGTCTTGTTCAGTATTCAGTTGTAATTAGCTCAACCCTGTGCTGGTTCCAAAAACCGAGGCTTCAAAACTGTTGTCCACAAACCAATGGGCGACGTCACGGTGACTACGTCCACTTCTTATGTACAGTCTATGATACCATTACCTACAGGATGCTGTTGTATTTATATGTTTTGTTAATGTCATTTTTACATTATGCAAATGGTCTTCATACCAACTGACTAGCATCATCTTCAGTTGTGTTTAGTGGGGTTCAAGTGCACTTAGTTGGTGGAGTGTTGATGTTTTTTTTTCATTGCCCACATATTGTTATTAAAATATTTCCATGACCCAGCTATAGTCACTGTGCAGTATCAGCATTGTTCTGTTTACAATTGAATTACTAAGCAGTGATGTATAAAAGTTGTGATTGTGTCCCTGATCTTTTCAGCAGCATCAGTATTAAATTAAATCTGACAATGTGAGAATGTGTAGTTACATCTAACACATTCCTGAAAGGCACACACGTTTAACAATTCAGCAATTGTCAGTTCACAGTAATGTCTCAAAATAAAACAAAACAAAAAACGTCAACACTGGGAAACTTGTGAGCTAATAACACAGATGCTTGAGTACTATTACCAACACATTTCTTATGTACAAATATCAAATAAACTGTAAAACAAAATTATGCCAAACAAGATTTTTAGTGTTTCTCACCTCCAGGTATACGGTACATGACTGTATAAACCTCTGTCTGGTTAAAAAAAAAAAAAAAAAAGTAAATGAGGAATTTCTGAATCTTCTCCCAATCAACACTTACCTCCGGCTGGTTAAAATAGTATAAACCTCCTGCACCAACAGTTCAGCGGCTCCTGGTTTACAGTGGATGCTTCCATCAATGACCTCTCTCATCAAATGCAGATTCTGCTTCTGCAAAGACTACAATATAAACTTTTGGTAATAAACTGACTCAAAATAAGAACGTCCTGTCTCAGATCCCTCAAGTACACGTGGGTAAAGAGAATATCATAATGCGTTTTAAGTGGAGACTAATTTAAATGATTTGATATTTAAGGATTTGTGCAATTGTGTGCTGGTAGGTTGGGCTGTATCACAAAATGTGGGTTGGAAACCTAGAAGTAGCTTAATTTTTTTTTAATGCTAATTCTGTAGTCTACCAAAGGGAAAATTAAACCACATGCCAACTCAACTGAACACAAATAAATGTCTTTCCTGCTCATTATATGTTCAGATGTTCTCCTCCTCTTACCCTCTCTATTTGGCTCCAGTTCCTCTGTTTGGCAGAAAGTGATGTTCCTTTGTCATATGAATGCACTGGAAAGTATTGGGGGTAATAACGAGACAATATCTCAGCCACAAGGAAACCATTGGAAAAATCTCTGGAAATGAAAATAGGGACAAAACACTGAGTTAACTCTACCAGTGAAATCCACTTTGAACAATTTGCTGTCTTGGCACCATTGTAAAGCACTAATGGTTCCTCTCTGATCTGTTTTGTGATCTGTGATTTTTCTATTTAGTATTTCATTATAAATTCTGTCTCATAATGTCTTCTACGTTTATGATTTATGGTGCAACAGGACAACTCCAAAGAGATATTTAATCTCAGCGAGGCCCTTTCAAGGTTAAAAAAAGTATTCATTACCGTTACATGGCAAAGTCACATTCAATCATAATGACTATAGAGCAATTTTAAATAGATTAAAAAACTAATACCCACTAACGCCATGGATTGATTTAGGTTATTTTTCAAGTCAAAAGACAGCTCGAGGTGTAGCTTTTATTTTATTTTTTAAAACTCGTTACATTTAGCTGACTTTCAAGACATTTAGCTCGCTAACCTTTCTATTAATTGCACTGACATTTCAACGTTTGCTTTGCATTAAAAAGTAGCTAGCGTTAACTAGCCAGTAAGCTAGCACGTCAGTAGATTCTACTGAAACACCGGTTAACGCTAACCTATAGCTACATTAGTTAGCTTGTATGTTCCTAAGGACTTTCAAAGTCTGGACATTGACATGAAAATCGTATTTATCAGTCCTAACAAGAGTGTTGAAATTAACGTCGTTGAGGTTTGTGTAGTAGTTTATTTCTTTACCTGCGCACATTCTTCGGATAAAATGACAAGTCGAGGCTTTGCAGCCATTTCAAGACTTCTCTCGGCAGTCCTGTCTTTTTGGGAGACTGTGCGCAAGACATGCTGCTCTGAGCCTTATCGGATCTAGAAACAAACAAGTGTTTTTTTGTTTTTTTTTACTATGAACTATATAAGCCAGTCAATGAAAGCAACGCAGTGGACTTATCGTGTTTACGTTACCATGGTAACGACACGACACACTTCCTTGACATGCGGCAGCTCTCGGACAGCGCGTGGATGTTTACTGCGCCTCACAGGATGTCACAAAAACACACCATTTAACGGAGAACATGCATTCATTTTTACCAGTAAAGTTGAAAAGAAAAAGGAGACCTTGATGAAATGCACACTTGTATTCATGCCAGTGAATGCAAGTGGAAGTACCACAGTGTAAAAATACTCTGTTACAAGTAAAATCAATTTGAATTTAAAATGTTAATTAAGAGAACACTTTTTATAATCAACAAAATGTTACAAAAATATCAAAGTAAAAATACTCATTACGCAGAAGGGCTCCTTTTATTATAGAATATTCTATTATCACTTATGAATACTTGTAAGATTTAATGTTGTTGATCAATGTGGAGCCGATACTTTGCATACTACTGGTAGATTAGTAGTATAATAATGCATCACATCATAGAAGCATGACGTGTGTTTTTTTTTTATATCATAGACTGTATAGGTTGTTATATGTAAATAGTAACTGGTAAGTGTCAAATAAATGTAGTGGAGTAAATTGTACAATACTTGCCTCTGAGATGTAGTGGAGTAGAAATATAAAGTAGCATACATTGGAAATAGTCAAATAAACACAAATATGTCAAAATTATACTTAAATACAGTACTTATTAAATATAAAATTAAATTAAATATACTTTGTTAGATTACACCACTGTTAAATACACACATGTAAATACAACCACACAATTGTATTCAATTCAATATTATGAGATGTGATTTCATACTGCTACTTTATTTAGAGCTTTATTTAACTGCAGTGTTAGCTATTGTCTCAGCAATAGAAACAAACGCTTGCTGCTCCACTCCCTCAGTTTCCATTTGGGACTTAACAATAAAGTCAGCCGCCTCCAGTTGTCAGTAGTCAGTAATCCAAGCTTAAGCACGTCAACTATTTTTGTTTTCAAAATGTTTGTATTAATAATTCTCCCACACTGCCCCTCTAAGTCAAACATCATTAGCAACACAGCCTGCAACACATCATTTATTAAGGAATGCACCAGGTTTCGAAACAAATTTAATCATCTAAAAGTGTGCAGCGCATTAAATACCAAACGCAAAACTATGAATACTCACTCACATATATTGTGCATTTATATGACATTATAATTTCATGTAAAGTGTTCAAAAGTGCATCACTCTCTATTACAACTATTAAGGTATCTTCACGGCAAACCTGAATTGTAAATGATATTTTATAAATGATATTTTTCAACCATAATTATCCAGGGAAGGTTGAGCCTCGGACTCTTTTAACCCCCTGCTTTACATTCATCCACAATCACACGTGGGATGCAGGCCAGCTCAACACAGCGTTGTACTGCCAGCTACTCGGTGACTAACTGACTGGTAGCTATAATTGAAGGCAGGAAGAGTTCATGGAGTTGATTTGCTCTTTGTGACAAAGGCTTATTTCTGTAAGTCCCATTTAGACAGTTTGGTTGTTCAGCCTGTCATTTGTACTGCAGGTGGTTCCTGAGTCTAATAGGCAGGGGAAGGTTGGAAAGAAGATGCAGTCTGTCACAACCGACGCAGTTCCTGATGCACAGACGACACAGCTGGCTCAGCAGTCGCGGTGTAGCTATGAAAAGGAGACAATTTGAAACATTATAGAAGATAGTCCTAATGCGTAGACTAGTTTCAAAAGAAAAACATTGACCTAAATTGGACGGCAATTTCAGAACTGTCATGCTACAAGCTCAAATAAAAGGAGATTAAAAGGACAACTCTTATATCAGTTTATAAAGTCGACATGAATACAGCAAATTACACAAAAGACAAGCAAAGACAGGTGTGTAGTGGCGTACAAAAACAAGTTACAAGTGCTCTTGTACCTTCATATAGCAGTAGGAAACCCTCTGTTAGACTGCTGGGTGGAGCCACGTCTACTGGTCTCTGAAACTCTATGTTCCTGGCATTAATGTCGGCACCGAAGTCCAGCAGCAGCTTTACTACGGCTGTGCAGTCCTTTTCTGCTGCTGCATGTAAGGGTGAATCCAGGGATTTGCCTTTCTGTACACTTGCACCTGTATGTAAGACAACTTGATTATCCGTTCTAGACACCGTTCAGACGGAAAAGTTCCTGTTTGTGCTCGTGCTACAGTTCGATAGCATCATTATATGTTGAGGTTTGTAATCGAGGAGTTACTTTGTGATTATATTCTTATTTAACTGCCTTCCCCTGTTGCCTTCTACCTAACAATTTCTTACATTTCCCAGAAATGAATAACAGCCCTGCGAGAATGGATGTGCACTTGTTATTTTCAATCAAAGGCAGCCAGCAGTATTTGCAGACAAATAGCTCTAAAATGTGAGCGGTGGGCTACATGCCACCGCAGTGCTGCTCCTTAATCATTTTGCAACATGTAGTACGTCTCTATTAGTGAGGCCAGAATAAGTAAAAAAAAAAAATAATGTTATATATGTTTTCTCCATCTGATTGAATTTCCTTTTATATGATGTCTAGAAAGAGACTTTTAACAGTTTTGAAAAACAACTGTCACCTCCCGCTGGTGCCTTGATGATTTACATAAGTGACAACAAAATAAAGCTGTTTTGTTGCTGTTGTGCTCGAAATGTCTATCATCTGCAATTAGGTAGTTCATCTAGAATAATGAAAGCACACCAATAGAAGGGCAAACAATGTTTTCTTTTCTTTTTTTAAAGAACTCTCTCAAATAACTATATTACGTTTTATTGTGTTTCAGCGTGTACATGCTTTTGTAGAGGCTTTTAAAATCCACTGTGCATGCATGTGTGTTTTATTTCCTTTACTGTGCACAATAAATGTGCTTGTGTATCGGTGTGTGTCCAGACAGGACATGTGCCTGTCTGTATGGAGATGTAAAGATCCACACTGTGCTGCGAGCTGACCTTCCCTCAGGAGTTTCCTGGCACACTCCAGCTCTTGGCAGACGCAGGCTGTATAGAGCGCTGTGCCCAGGTGAGGAATGTCCATGTCCACATCTGCCCCCCAAGTCACCAGAGCCTCCACACAACCGTAATGACCTGGAAGTAATGGAGCATGAAGATAGTAATCAGTAAGTGACAATGCAAGATAATTCTCCAAGCTGTCTGCTTGGGTCATGTTTGGATTCATTTTTAAAGCTGTTTTTCACAGTCCAGGTTTGTTTTAAAGTGCTTTATAGCGCAGCAAAGGACACAAATACAAGTTGAAAGACAGGATAAGCTGGGCAGTTGGGAATATATATTGGTTCATTTTATATATTGATAACAGACTTTGAATGGTAATGTTAGGATATTAAATATTAATGTTAGATACAATTGATATTGGATAATTGCATACATTAATTGCCTTGATCCTGAACTGGTGACAGCTAACTGCCATACGACACTGTTAAATGGACACTATATTTATAAAGTCAATAGAAATTCTGTTTCTGAAATTCCATTCTGTCATAAATGCAAAATAATTTGTCACAAAATACCTTTGCTCGTAGCTTCGTGGATTGGTGATGGATGGTATACAAGGCTCTGGGGTTTTGCTCCATTTTCCAAAAGAATTTCAGTGCATGCCACACTGCCCACTGTACAGGCGTTGAACAGCGGGGTGACTCCATCAATTGTAGAAGCATTGACCTGTAAACACATGTTCTTAAATTGTTATTTTTAGGCCTTGTTTACCATGCAAGTTGACTAATAGCAACAGCCTGGGGGAACAGTTGAAGGGGAACAACAACCTAATGGCTCTACAGTGACTGTGGAAGAAGAGCAGCATTGCTCATTTGTTGGGCCTACTTCTACCCAGATTTTCTCAACCATGGAAATTACATTTGACCTGTGCAGCATAGCAACATTAAAGGCCAATACGTGACTTACATTTGCTCCTGCATCAATGAGAGCTCTGGCACAAGCGACATGGTCTCCAACACAGGCCTCATGAAGGGGTGTCACATGGTCTATAGTCAGAACATTCACTTTGTGACCCTGGAAACCGAATCAAACAGCCACAGAAGTGTAATGTTATATGGAGAATTAAGCAATACATGACCTTTTGTCAACCTCTATTGCTGAACACCATTAATTGCAAGGACATCAACAAAGCTTACCTTCTTTTAAAAAAAAAAAAAACATCCTCTTCAGTTATGGTTGTCAGGAATTGACAAACTAAACTGTACAGTCACATTTGACAATAAGGATTAATATGGTCGCTAATTAAAGTGCAGATCCAATAAAAGAGCTAATAAATCACCACGCTAAATACTGTAATGATATCACTGTTTTGTCAGGAGCTTGTCTGAGTCGAGAACAGGGCATTGTTGGCTTTGTAGCTGAAATGGCTCACTCTCTTGTAGCACACTGCTCAATCTGTGAGCAGCTGACATCCAAGTGGGAGAGGAGATTCCCCCTGTCTCCCATTTATCAGTATTTTGGATTAATCAGCAACTCTGTTGACGCCCTCAGATACTGTATGGTTATGCAATTCTGTTATTATAGTTATTCGGTTTTGTATGTATCTACTTCAAAAACATGTTTTAATGATGTATTTTCTAAGATTTTTTAATGATATTTTCAAAATTTAATTGAATCGTGAGCTTACTCTAACATATCAGCTTTTCACCCGACATTCACTTAAAACACAAGAATAATTCTTTATGGCCAGATGTTGACTGTTTACATTTCATGTTTTGCAGACATTTAACCACTTGCCTATTATAACTTACAACCTGTGCAACAGAAGAATTGCAGGCAGCCAATAATGACCAAGAGGAAGGCTTTGCTAACTTTAGGAAGAATGTCGTGCCCCTATTAAATATGAAATAAAAAAAAAATATATATGTCATTATTAGTCTCATCATACAATGTTGTGTTAGAAAGGTTCTGCAATGTTGTTCCCGTAAAAGACAGAGGTATTCTCATAACATCCCGTATTGAAGTCTTCACTTGACTGGGAACATTTTGTGACGAGAACTAACGGAGGTGGAGCTGGACGTAACTCATAAAACATCGGTGTTGGGAGGTACTAATTAGATCATTACATGTATCCCACATAACCCTAGATACTCCTTACTTTCATCCAAACCTCTTTTTATTCAACATCTAAACCAGGAGCCTGCAAAGACCACTGATACACATTTAATTGCACAAGGGACAGTTACGACAGAGCCCGTTGTGTACAGACGAGGGGATGCACATCCCTCTCCCAAGGGATTGTGTTCTCTTCACCTGTGAAATGAGGGTCCTCAGAGCCAGGAGGCGGCCCTGACTCGCAGCATCATGGAGTGGCGAGCGGTCCGCCCAGGATACTGCAACGAGAATAACAAAGTGCTTTCTTCAATTTACATGCATTATTATTGATGCATTCAACCAGAGAAGAGACATTTGCAATAATTGCAGCAGAACAGACCTCCAATACAAAATTATAAACGGTACGAGAAGATATAAGTCGGAACCTCTAAAGTACACTGCACACACACATATTCTATCTTCCCCGTTGTAATAATGACAGGGGAGAAGTGGCACATACAGTATGTTTAACGTCCCGATTCAGTTGGTAAATACTCTTATGTTAAATGAATATCATAGAAGATAGAAATAAAGCATTATGGTCCATTGAAAACTATTGTGATTTTATGTCTTTATGATATTATTTTACGTACCCTGATATCGTTGTCTTATAATATCTTGTTTATTCATCCTGTCTTATAATATTATAATTCCTTTATTGTTTTATCCAATTACAGCTGCTTAATGAAATCCCAACCACAAATCTAAATGTATCAAATTCTCCATTAATTTGATATGTTTATTAACGTCATGTTTTACCCTTTATGTTCCAAGAGCTAATGCACGGAGCACCATATTATTATGCGACTAATGGTGCTTTAAAAGTCCTAATGCAGTGAACTCGCAGCACAAACAACGCAGCACATTAACACTCCATTCACATGAGACATTAACATAAACATGAGAAATTGGATGTGGCCCTTCGGTGTAATTTTGGCAAAAAAAAAATCTCATTAAGCGCACCTGAGTCAATGTCCGGAATAACAGCCGATGCGTTCCACACATTATCCCCATCATCCTCACCTTCCTCCATTTTAATCATAATATATAGATAATAATCGACTTAATGTTTTCTATTAAATGCAAGCTCTTTTATTCATGCAGCCTGTTCTCATTGACTGACATTAATTTGAAATACGGTTATAAAAGACCCAGCTACAGACATCAAACAGATTTCTTATAACAAGGAAGACCATATCTACAGGACCGTGACTAATACCCCAAGCTAAGCTAATTAGTATTCCATGGAGTAGGTCCAATTTAAATTAAACATCCCCTTGAATGATAGATACAGATTATGTTGTCGTCGTGTCCCTCCCCCCAGAATGTGCCTTCAAAAGTGCCTGTCTCTGAGAATGTGGAGTGTTGTTTTGGTTGCTGTCTGAGTGTGAAAGGGTGCACTGCATAGCTGGGAATGGAAACTAGGGCAGGGTGGGGGTGGCTGCGGGGGCGTGAGGAGGGGAGGAGGGGGTATCATGACAGTGTTCTATTAATACAGAAGGGAAAAAGAGCTGCCAGCCTACAGTGTCTTCGTTTAATATTGAATGTACAGCTCAGGATTCATAAGTAGCTATTAGGCACATGAAAGAAAAGTAGGCTTTCCTTCATATCTACAGTTTGTATTAAAGTGAATACAATTACTGGCTCTTATACTCATTGGATTAGCAATGCAGCATTTATAGCTCATTTGTAAATACGGAAATTGTGAGTGTGTGTGTGTGGATTTGGGTGGTTGTATGTTGCAGCTTGATTTTAAAAGAAACAATATTATATATTCTACCAATGACCTGAGGTCAAACATGTTGCTTGGCATATAGTGTTGTACAGTTGTATTGTATACACAACTATATACATGCTTAGAATTATGAAGTTTGTTGAACAAAGAAACCACCTAAAGACAAAAGTTGTGATGTACTCACAGTGTTGTTGACCATAATCATAAAATTCTGCTGATATCCTGGCAGCCTCTTTACGGTTCCCACGGACAATATAGAAGTATGTCAGCAAGTTGAGAGAAACCTTAATAAAGAGCTTAAAGCAGAACAGTGCCAAGATGCTGAGGTAAACATTAGACAACCGGGCCGCGAAGGACTTGCTGGTGAGTTCCTCAGTTGGGTCTGACATTTCTTCCGACACGTTAAAGTGGGACTTTGATTATGATGAAGGCAGGATCAGATGCCACTCCAAAAAGCACGAGTAGCCTACTTTTCTCCCAGTGTACTGACTGGTCTGCTGGTCCAGGCTGTAGTAGTTGCACTCAGACACAGTAGCAGCTGCAGGGCATTTTTTTAAAGTGTAAGTGTACTGTGTGTGTGTGTGTGTGTGTGTGTGTGTGTGTGTGTGTGTGTGTGTGTGTGTGTGCGTGTGTGTGCGCGTGTGTGTGCGTGTGTGTTACAAGTTAGGTTTTACTCACAGTGGTACCAGTTCCAGTCGAAAATATGACACAAATGTTGTTTTTTTTGGCATACATTTCAACTTGTGATAGTATTTAATTCTGGATAAATTACATTACATTACAGTTCATTTAGCTAACGCTTTTGTCCAAAGCGACTTACAATAAGTGCAAACAATCACGAGGATACGACTCTAAACAGTGAGAATCTTGCAAGTACATCAGCTTCAAATAGGTGAAATCATACAAGTGTAGAACAATAGCTTCAAATAAGCCAAACCAAAGTAAGAGCAACAAAGACAAGCAATAGAGTAACAATTCAACCAATAGCTTCAAATAAGCCAACCAAGTGCAAAAGTACAACAAATTATTAAATTGTTTTATTATATTATAAATGATATTACTTGTTTAGTTTTTTATTTAATATTTGCATTTATTTAAAATTATGGGAATATTTATTTCAGGATAAATGAGATACACATTTTTCAAATGTTTGTTTGTAACAAAATATGTTTGTTTGTTTATATTTGTATGATCAATGATCAACGTAATTATGTAAACTGGAAAATATGGCTCTAGTCAGTCATACATTCTAATGGAGGCCTACTTTCAGCATAATGTAAGCCGTATTTTAATTTTATGTAACTAAAGTACAAAAGGGATTTACAGATCTCTAATTGGATCCCAAGTACTTTTCTATTCTATTCTTTATTTAAGTATGTATTTATGTTGTTAACAACATTATTAAAAGGGTCTTTTAGTGCCTCCTTGTAAATGACAGTTTACTTTCTGTTTCCCAGGAAGCGCCTCTTTATCGCAGCGCATGCGCTGTAGATGTACCTCACCTTTTCCGCCGACATCACTTTTGTATTTACTTCCCTAAATCATTGAATATTTTAAAAACGACATTTCTTCGTCAAATGTGGGGCGGCCATTCATATCTAGTTGTAATAGCGACCGTTTCCACACTCGTCTTTCCGCTGTGTTGTCACAATGTGAGCTCGGACGAGACTCGGACGAAGTTGAAAGGCTCTGCGGTTGATTTCCACGCGTTCAGAGAGCAGTTTCACCGCATGTATGAAGTCAACAGCGACGAATTTGACCGTCGCCATCTCTGTTTTCAGGTAAGAGATAAGAACAAGGGGGAGGGACGTGTCGCATAGAGAAACTCTGTCGGGAGTCATCTTGTTCACACGCGCTTCAACACGCGCGTCTACAAACACACTTCTGCCACGTCACCGTAGACAACGCCCACCTATGTAAATAAAGGAAGTCTGTATTTATTGTTTACAAATGATGATGGTGCAATGAGCAGCGAGACTAATTAGTAACGCCTCAGATTAACGATTCTCCATTCTCCTGCAATCCAAAATGCCACTGAAGTACCGTATACTGAAGTGCTACAAAATGTAGTTGAAGTGACTTTTGAAAGGAGACACAACACAATTGCCTTCTTGCAAATAAAAAGGTCAATTAATAAGCAGTAAAAAAAACCCAAAAAAAACACTCGCCTAGTTTAAAACTTTACTTATTATGTATGACAAGTACATATGGTGGCTAGTGTAAGCTAATGTTAACACACTAAGTAAATATTGCTGTCAGTTCACAGGCTTTATGACTCTTCTATACTTTTGCTACTGTGACACTAGGTTCTAGCATTTACTATTATCCCACAATTGACACTTTCTGAAAAAGTTGCATAGTTTTTGTTTTAAAAGTTGAGTATAACCCCTCAGAGTGCTTTATTAATATGCACTAAGTTGCCGTGTTACTGGCTCCAGCTCGGTATTGCGTTATACTCAGTGGTGTTTCTATTATTTACTCTTGTTTTGGTTTGGTATATTATTACTTAAAAGGGGTCCAAACAAAAAGTGAACATTTCGTACATCATCGATCCCCTTCATGAAGGTAGGGTTTATTGTTGGGTTGTATTATTAGACTGCATGAGTTTTTCTTTGACTATGTTTACCTAATAAATTCTAAGTATTATATAATTGGATTGTTATCATTATTATTGTCGAAGCATTAACATTAAGCAGCATGTTAATGCTGTAGCTGGTTGAGCTAGAATTAATTGTAGCTGCATTAAACATCTGCTATGTTACTGTTGGCATTAATCTTCAACACGTATGATTGATTTGTAAAATTTTAATGTGCAAAGTAGATTTTACAGCACTGGTTAGTGATCAAATACTAAGACGTAGATAGCTTGTGGGGTGTATTTCAGACTCGCATGTTGTGTTATCAAGAAAGAAAAAATAAATGAAATCAGCTCTACTCCTATTGTATTGTTTCTATGAACAACTAATTCTGACTCAATTTGTCTACATTTAGCTGATCTTTCAGTTAACTTTACCACACTTACTCTGTCATTGTGTGTTACTGCAGAATGCTGCAAAGCGGCACGCATACCTGAATGCATTCTCCACACTACCACAGTCTGCCAGGTATGGCATCACCCGGTTCTCTGACTTCTCACAGAAGGAATTCAGAGGTAGGCTGAAGTTTTGTCACATATCTGAGGTGAAATGTATTCAGTTATTCTGTATCTGTCCTGTGGATTGCTTACTGAGCATCCCCCCCCGCCGGATGACTGGGCTGAATCTGCATTCATTGTTTACATGCATCTTGGTTATCCAGGAATGACTTTGAACTGTATCTGTTATCCGCAGATCTCTTCCTGCGAGCGAGCGCTGACAGAGCTCCTGTCTTCTCTGGACTGAAGACAGAGGGGCTCCCTGCCAAATTTGACTGGAGGGACAAAGCAGTGGTGGCACCGGTCCAGAACCAAGAAGCAGTAAGGTTTACACAGATAAACGATAGACATACTGTATACTAGGAATGTACTGTAGCTACAGAGACACACACGGGTTCCGTTTAAACTGTCATTTTTTTTCAATCAAATCCTTTTTTTTATCATTAACGAAGCAATTAGAGGGTGTCATAATAAACAGGTGAGTAATAGACAATCTACATCTGTATGAGGATACACATAATGGACCTCAGACACTACACAGTCAAAATGGTGATGTTGGTCCTTTACAGGCGTTTTTCTTGCTTTTGAGTTCTTACTACATATAAGGCTTATGATGTCAAGTGAGACATGTTTCCAAGATTCAGCCTGTACGGATGTTCATTTATTTAAGATCCCCTGCAGGTATGATTTAAAGACATAAAGATTCTCTGCTTGGAATAATACTTTTTGCCTGGTATAGTTTTTCCACAAAGTTCAATCACCTAGTTAACATTTCTTCCTCCCTCATTGAAAAATCTAGCATCTATGAATATGCAAAATATTTGTTTAAAATGGTTCAATTACTGGACACATGATGTCTCCATTCTAGATGTACGGTATGATCGGCTTCCAAACCTATCGTGATAAAACAAAATCACGAATGGTCGTGCACACCTGACACAGGTTTGAGGTGAGCACAGAGAAACGTGCATCATTCTGCAGAGTGAAGGTCAAACAGCCAAGTGGAGTAACACTAAGAAGACCACATTTTTTTTGGGTGGAGGGCGCTTTAATATTAGTCAAAGGACAAACTGGGCCATTAAGTGTGACTTTCAGTGAGATGGAGCTGTTGCTTGTCTTCTATGAAGGTTCACTTTTGGCTCCATCTGTCCTTTATCTCTTTAGTCGGTCAACTTGCTGTCGGGTATGATATTTTCACTGTTAAACCGTTGTCCCGAGGGAAAGATATAGCCCATAGAGCAAACAGCCTACACCCTTCCATATTTTCTACTCTTGAATTCAGGTAAGGCTAACCCCTCCAGGGAGAATCTGGCTCTGCTGCAGTATTTCTACTTTTTCCTCTGGTTTTCTGTTCTGTGGACATTCCTGAGTTTCCACACACAGACAGTTGGATACACACAAAATAAAATGCAATACCGATACCATGCACAGAGATGCCAAAACTATTAAGCCACTCGCGTCTCATAAATTATTTTCATAGATTCAGTTTTCCCTTATCTTGATTTTACTTCCACTTTGACTCAAGTGCATTTTATCGCTTTCAGGGAGAGCACAGTTGGTCCTAATATTCGGTATACTTATCTCCAAGCAATATTGACGGATTTTGTTTTCAGTGATTTTTAAAGACATGGAACCATATTGAGCTACAACATATTGGATTCTTACACAGAGCTCAGAATTTCATCACATTTATGGGAATTTATGCTGAGCAAGTCAAGAAGAACATAGTCTGATGCTGTTTGGAAAATGAGATTGCCTGTGCAAAATGTTATACAGGAAAAGATGCACTCTCTTACATACTGTAATGAAATACTGCATGTTTTCTCTCAAAAATGACTGGTTTAAAAAAAAAAGTAGTGTAAATCTGCATAAGATGTGTAGTGTCAGAGCAACTTTTGCTGTCAAAATGTGTCAAATGATCTACATAAAAAAAGCTTTATACATTAACTAAAGCAGAGATTAAGATATTCCTCAAGACACAGTATACCTGAGGTGTTTCTGTCAGTAGATGGCAGCAGAAAACAAACGGTTCACTCTGACTGGCCATATCTTCTCACTTCAACAACATGAACAACATGCACACTCACTGTAAATTCCTGTCTTAATACATTCGGGATTTGATTGCAATCACATTCAAAACTATTGAATTTTTGAAAAGTTTTTCGTTTTAATTCAGTCAGTGCTTTAACCACTATACCCCATTTGAACTTGTATCAAGAAATCGTGTAAGTCTGATATTATTGTGTTTAAAAAAAAAAAAAAAAGAGGAATTGTAACACTAATTTTGACAGCAGACAGCGCAGAGAGCACCATTCAGAAGAAAGCAAGGCTTTATCCCGCTGAAGACACCAACCTCTCTGATGATGGGGAGAAGCAAAATGACAATGTTCTACTATTTTATTTCTACGGGTCATCATAAGATGCGATTATATTCTGGAGTTTAGCTCCTCAACCTTTCCTTTTTTGTAGATTTGTTTTTCCTGATTACTGTAAATGTACCTTTGCAGTGTGGGAGTTGTTGGGCATTTAGTGTGGTTGGTGCCACGCAATCCGTCCATGCTATAGGAGGCTCGCAGCTGGAGCAACTCAGTGTGCAGCAGGTTCTGGACTGCTCCTTCCAAAATAAAGGCTGCTCTGGAGGCTCCCCATTCCAGGCCCTGACTTGGTTAAAGCAAGTATGATGATATTTTTTCTTTTAACATTTTCTCAGGTCTTTAGCATATGCTTCCTAAGTGGTTTACAGTGAGTGCAAATGCAGATTAAATTCCCAACAATTCACATAAACCACAGAAGTAATGAATACTTCTGTTCTCCTGAAGATTTTATGAAAGAGGAAACCTTTAGGAAGATATTTCCATTTAGCTTCAGCTAAAAATCTGATGATTTTTTCATGTATTTTAATTAGAGGATATGTAGAGGCAATAAGCAAAATAAGATTTTAGTCTGTAGTCAGACATAAATTAGGAAACTGCCTGTGCCAGGATCTTTCATGAACAAGATAAAATTATATTTTGTATTCCGATAAAGCACTCACTGAGATGAATTGTCGTTCTAGACCAGAGTGAAATTGGTGCCTCAGTCAGAGTATCCCTACAAGGCCAAGACAGGAATCTGCCATGTTTTCTCTCAGTCACATGGAGGTGTTGCTGTGAAGAACTTTACTGCAAATGATTTCAGGTAAAAGAGTCCCTTTTTTGCAAGTTGTGTGTACAAGCAATAAAGGGTCAAAATCAACAGCGCTTTGAACAGTCAAATCACTCATTAATATGGTTTTCATGAAATACCAAGAAGAGAGGAGAGGGGCGTGTTGTTGGCGCTGCGCAATGACAGACCATAGTGCTTACTGTGTCAACACAGACATGGATCTCTCAGTAGCACAGAGGTTCCTGACTCTGGCCAGGATGACTAACCCAGAGTTACTTTGAGTTAAAGTGAATCAGATCTTCTTTATTTAATATTGAGCAGGATTGTGACTCCCACTTATGCATCTGTAATGCCTGTTATTCTCGTTCTATTGCTCTGATAGCAGGAGTCAGGGTCCTCTGTCAGAGTTTATTATTTTTACATTTTTAGTTGAGAGCTTTCAAGATAGTTACATTTGCCAAACTTATATAAAACGTTCTTGTCTTTCCTTTTTTTCGTTTAGTTTATATCCTTACAAACAACTTGTGTTGGATGTAGATTTGTAATTATAACCTTTGGAAATATAATATAGTTTTAAAGATTCTTAAACAGAACCTGAAAGTAAAGCAAAGTAAACTTGCAGTTGTTTTCAAACCTAGTAAACGTCATGCTTCTACTAAAAGACCTCCTTATCTTAACAATGCTCTGATCCCATTATGAAAATGTGCCTTTTTACCTGTCCCTGACTTTAGAAAGGTTAGGGTGCTGGATCATCATTGAGTCTGCAAAGCTGCTGGGAACGGGCACTTGTGCCGGGTGGAGACTCAGAGGTTATGGTGTGTCTTAACCTTCTGGTTAAGGGGCTCATAAGCCACATCTTTACTGCTGCATTGCAAAAGAAAAACAGGATCATAAAGTTTCAAGAAGACAAGACCTCACCTCCCCACAAGTAGAGTGTAAAATGGCTTTATTATTACCTCCGCGATGGAGGTTATGTTTTCGGTTTGGTTTGGTGGTTTGTTCGTCAGCAGGCTTACGGAAAAACTACTCGCCCGATTGTCATGAAACTTGGTGGAAGTGTGTAGCATGGGCCAAGGACGAGCCTGTTAAACTTTGGAGCAGATCCGCATCACAGGGCATCACAATAATTTTCACTTATGGAAATGGCCTCAGACTGCCCTTCAATATAGTTTTGGCACAGACCTAGACTACATGGCCCTTATGTCATGAACCTGGCAGAGGAGGGCATCACAGCTATTCCCTAGTGGGAATCATCTGCTGGAAGGACTTCAGAGGGTGCCCGCGTATGTGCAACAGAGATAATGAGGGAAATAATAATGTTATGAATAAGAATAATGGGAGAGAGGTGAGATGCTGATCCAGAGAAAACAACAATAATAGGCCCATTAAAACCTTGAACTTAAGTAATAACCTCCATCCAGTATCTTTTTGAAGGGTCTACCCTGATACATTTCACAGCCAACGGACTTAATATTATAGTTCATATGATAATGCCACAAAAGTGTGATCACAGGGCCAGTCTTGTTGCCCCAAGAGTAAATGCTTTCCATTAATCTTCTTCAGCGCTCAAGAAGAGGCAATGATGGGTCAGCTGGTGGAGCGTGGTCCCTTGGCTGCTATTGTGGATGCTGTCAGCTGGCAGGATTACCTGGGTGGAATCATCCAGCACCACTGCTCCAGCCAACGCTCTAACCATGCTGTCCTGGTTGTTGGATACAACACTGCTGGTACATGCTGTCACTACACTGGCATGAGAATGTATCATAATTCAAGAGAGAGAGCTGGGATTTTACCCTCTGCTTGAGCTAAGATTTACCATTTTAGGTCAAGAAAGTGTTGTAATCCCAAGGGCCTGCGGAAGTAATTTAGAGCTGCACTAGGCAAGATTTGTAGGTAAAAGTATGCCAGTCTTAATAACATATCGCTGCTACAGAGCAGACTGTCTCATCCTCACTAATTAATTGCTAAAACAAGAGGAGATGGAGAGTAACGAATATTTTAACAGGCTGTTTAGTTTTAGTTTGAGTTTTTCAGGCCCAAAATGATCATTTTCATATAGTGAAAATCTGTGCACGTTTTCAGTTGAAATGAAGGTTTATTTTGTCATGTTGTTACGTAGTGACGTGCCTTACACTTTGTATTTTGTTAGAAGATATCGTCACTACATTTTCGAATATCCTTGAAAGAAGTAGAACTGTATTGGAAAGATGACATCATGTCATGCCACTGGTGAACATTTCTGTAGATTTAAGAAAAAAATCCAAAAGTGAAAAACAGGGTGTGGAACTCAATTATTGTTGAAACAATCTTTGCCGTATTTTGACATTATTTCACCTTCGGCCTCCTTAACCTGTTGGTCCTGTTTGGTACACGGTGATCAATGAGTATCTGGTTGGTAAACATGAAGTTGTTTTCTCTTCTTTACATGATGTTAGATTTCTAAGTTTAGAAGTTCTGTTTATTCAGACAGTTACCCATTACAGCGTTGTGTCCCAGGCTTAAAACACGAAATCAGTGTGAAAGATGTTTTAAAGTTTGTGAAAGGTTGAATTTCAAGATACAAAGTAGTAGCAGTTGTCACAACATTATCATAAACTACCTACTTTCTTGACATAGTTCACACCTACAACAGTACTTTAGATTTCCTAACATGAATTATTTCACACACACACTTGTGTTTGGCGGCTATTACACAAGGATATGGGTGATTATGTAACAGTCTAAAGTGGTTCCAGCTGCAGTACAGACACACACACACACGGACACACACACACCCCTAGTGCTCCTTTACCCTGTAAATAATTCAATCTTGAAATGCATGTTGTCTGTTTTAGGGGATGTTCCATACTGGATTGTGCAGAACTCCTGGGGAACCACATGGGGGAATGAGGGTTATGTTTATATAAAAATCGGTGGAAACATTTGTGGTAAGAATGTTCTTTGACTCTTGTCATTTTTCTCTTCATATCTCCTTTTAGTTTGGTATCTGTCTGTATGTTGCTGTGCCCACTTTGCCCTCGGGGATTAATACCACATCCGTCTCTCTTCCCAGGTATTGCAGATTCTGTGGCAGCAGTTTTCCTCTGACAAGATTATGTGTATCTCTGTCATGTTATGTGTTTGTGTGAGTGACTGCGTGCGTGCGTGTGTGTGTGTGTGTGTTCACTTCTGCCACAATTAAATCATCTGTTTGCCTTCAAGTGTCACTTTAAATAATATTTTTATTGAAATGTCACTGTTGCATCACTAAAACAAAACAAATCACTTTATATGCTGATAAATGTTGGATCATACATTTGCGATCAACACACACACACACACACAACACTGCACATCTACAATAATGAGAATAAAAAATGTTATCTTATTAAATACATAAGGTATGTAGGCATGTTTTGGGTGATATGGCAAATAAACGTATCTGTACAGAGATCAATCACTGCATACATACACAACAAAATTAATGTGACACCATAGAGCATACTATACAAAACACAATACACAACTACATTATTAACATTATATACAACTTCTATGGTTAATGTTTTGCATTTATGTGTTCTATCATAGGTGTTGACATTAATTGTTTATACAGAGGGTTATTATCATTTTATGTGCACCTTCTCGCACCTAAGACACATCCCAACAGTGTGAAATGGCTCCCTCTCTAACACTTTCCCCTTGCTGACATGAAAGATAATGTGTTTGTATAAACCCATCATAGCCACCGGTTTGATCACTGCTCTCACTGATCTATTTGCTTTCAGGTCAG